>JARQOD010000710.1:0-55694 GCA_033576555.1 Oophaga sylvatica
AGTAGTATGTAGTTATTTTTTTGTAATAGGGGAGTTTAATTTTTAAAATTTTTGTCGGGGGAGATTTAGTGTTAATTCTTTAAAGGCATTTAAGTATTATATTCTTGATTAGGAGCAGATTATAGTTTTTTTTTGTACAGGGGGGAGTTTAAGAGTTTTATTTTTGTATTGGAGCAGTTTTAGTATTAATTTTGTACTGGGCATTTTAAGTGTTATATTCTTGTTAAGGACTTTATATAGTTTATTTTAAACTTGGGCAGTTTAATGTTATTTTTTGAAAAAGGGGCAGTATTTGTTTTTTTTCTTGTAAAGGACAGTTTTATAGTTTTATATTCTTGTACATGGGGGCAGTATTATAGTAGTTTTTTTGTAAAAAGGGGCGTATTATAGTAATTAATTCTTGACATAGGAGCAGTTTTTATAGTAGTTATTTTCTTTTAAGGGCTATTGGTTTTTCCTGTCTGGGGCAGTATATAGAGTTTATTCTTTAATAGGGGCAGTTTACAGGTTTTTTTTGTAATGGAGCAGTATTATGTAGTTATATTCTTGTTTTAGGGAGTATTATTAGTTTTTTTTGTAATGGGGCGTATTTAGTAGTTATTTTTAAAAAGGGGGCAATTTTATTTTTATATTTTTGTACTAGGAGCATTTTTGTTTTTATTTCTTGTAAAAAGAGCTTATTTGGTTAAAATTCTTGTCAAGGAGCAGTATTATTATTTTTTCTGTACTAGGGCGATTATGATTTATTTCTTTATTAGGGCGTATTTATGTTTTATTCCTGAAAGGGGGATTTTAAAAGTAGTTTATTCTTGTACATAGGGGCGATTTTGTAGTTTTTTTTTACATAGTGTCGGGGTGTATCGCCACAAGGACGTGCGATTACCACTCGACTTCTCACAGGGGGTTGTGTTTCTTTGTTTTGGTAATGAGGGATTTATTTTACCTAGCTCTTGCAAACTAGGCCACCTCCCCGGGCTGCTTTTTTTTATGTTAATTTTTCCTTATTACCCCTTGGGGGTTAATGCCGGTGAAACCTTTTGTTCAAATGGATCGGGTTCTGGGAAAAATTTTAAACTAAGACCCTTAGTTTTTTTTTCTCTTATAAATTTTGTTTATTTGAGACCTTAGGGTTCCTACTGGGTGAGGTTTTGTAAGACTTTTTTTCTTTTTTCTTTTTTTCTTTATGTCTTTTGTTTTAACCGTTACCTGTTTTATTCCCTTTTTGGGGTAATCAGGGTCCTTTTGGGGTAATTTTATTGGAGGGTTTTATAGGAACAGGGTTTCGCTGGTGGCCGACCCCCGTACCTTTAACATACCTCCCAAGGGTTAGTTAGGGCCCCAGTTTGGGTACAAGCCCCGGTCACCCTTAGCCGGGGCAGCGTAAAACGGATTCCTATTGACCCACGGATTTCTGTCGTAATTTATGTTATCAATTTTCCAGTTAATTGATGTTGCCCTTTTTTAAGATTACGTAAAAACATATTAATTCTATACAGGTGACTTTTTCCCCGGCCAACAAAAAATTTTCTCCAGCTGTCATGGATCCAGTAGCCCAGCTGGCCCGGCAGTTGCAGGGGTTGTCCATGGAGTTTGCAGACATTAAGTCCAAGGTTTTGTTCCCCCCGACAAACCAGATCTGAACCTAAGGTTGCTCTCCCGGACAGGTTCACTGGTGGGCGGGACAAATTTTTTTACTTTCCGGAGGCATGTAAATTGTCTTTCGGCTGCGGCCTCGGTCATCTGGGAGTGAAGAGCAGAGGGTGGGAATTGTTATCTCGCTCTTACAAGGGGACCCTCAATCTTGGGCATTCTCTATTCCTCCAGGCTCCCCAGATCTCCAGTCAGTGGATCGATTTTTTACTGCCCTGGGTCTGGTATATGATGATCCGGATCGAGTTTCCCTTGCTGAAACAAAGTTACGTAAAATACGGCAAGGAAATCGTCCAGTGGAGGAATATTCTTCTGAGTTCCGTAGATGGGCAACAGATACTCAGTGGAATGACCCAGCTCTTAGGAGCCAGTTTTGTCAAGGGTTGTCTGACAAATTAAAAGATGTGTTTGGCTCAGTATGATTCTCCTCCATCACTGGAGGCGCTATGGCCCTCGCTATTCGCATGGATAGACGAATTCGGGGAAGACGCGAGGTAACTCCGCCTCCCGTGATGACTCCACCTACTACTAAAGTCCCTTATACTGAGGTTCCCCTGGTCTGTTCTGAGGAACCCATGCAGTTGGGAGGGACATCTTTTTGTAGGAGGGAATTGGCGGTGCACCGCAAGACTAGAAGGTGTTTCTTTTGCGGGAGAGAGGGACATTTTGTTGGGGGGTGTCCATCCCGGGCCTCTTTGAGCAAAGGAGTTAACCTGGGAGTGTGAAATTTCATCCCCAAATCCCTCTCAGTTTCTCGTGCCTGCGGAGGTGGTGATTGGTACTAGAACTGAGAGGATTTCTGTTTTTCTTGATAGTGGGTCCGGGGCTAATCTGGTGGACGCTCGGTTTGCCCAGGTGCATGGTATGCAACTGAGGTGTGTTGGCCAAACCCGGTCCTATAGTCTCTATTGATTCTAGACCTCTCGGTCAAGGTAGCTTGGTACAAGCTGTTCATAACATAGATCTTCGAGTAGGGCAAGACATAAAGAGCAATTGTCTTGTTATGTGTTGGAGGGCCCTACCTACTCCTATTGTGTTGGGACTTCCTTGGTTGGCTAAACATAACCCAGTGATTGATTGGCAATCCGGAAAGATAAGCCAGTGGGGTGAATTTTGCAGGAATAACTGCATGAGCACGGTCATCGGTGCGGTTGTGCCTAGGACTTTGTCTCCTTTTCTGGAGGACTTTGGGGAGATTTCTCAGAGGAGGGGTGTAAAGAGTTACTCCTCATCGCGCATATGACTGCTCAATAAAGTTGCTTCCTGATGCCTTATCTCGTACTTTCCCAGGGGCCGGGAAGACGGATGATCCGGTTCCTATTCCTCAGGAGGGAGTTGTAGTGTCAGCTGTATGCTCTGAGCTTGAGGGGGAGGTATTGGGGGCTCAGGGGACGCCCCGTGGGACTCCCAGGGAGACTGATAGTTCCAGATCGGTTAAGACTGAAGGTTACGGGGAACCGTTACAAACGGATGGCTGATAGGGGGAGAGTTTCTGGTCTAGATCTGAAGGTGAACGATATAAAACTTAAAGTTTCCTCCTGGAGGTTGGGTCCCAGATTCATCGGGCCATACAGGATCAGTTCCATAATTAACCCTGTGGCATTTCGTCTGGACCTCCCTCCTACGTTTAAAATTCATAATGTGTTTCACAAGTCATTACTTAAAAAGTATGTGGCACCAGTCATACCGTCACCTCTACCTCCGCCTTCAGTGGTGGTCAATGATAACGTGGAATTTCATGGGTCGAAAATCATTGACTCACGTCTCAGTCGCCGATCCCTTCAGTACTTGGTTCATTGGAGGGGGTATGGTCCTGTGGAGAGGACGTGGGTCCCTGCGTCTGATGTTAACGCAGATCGATTGGTTCGGACCTTTCACACAACTCACCTGGGCAGACCTGGCCCTGAGGGTCCGGAGTCTCCTCGTAGGGGGGGGGTACTGTCATGGGTGTATCGCCACAAGGATCGTCGCGATTACACACTCTGACTTCTCACAGCTGAGTTGCTGTTTCTTTGTGTTTGGTAATGAGGGAGTTAATTTTACCTAGCTCTTTGCTAAGACTAGGTCCAGCCTCGCCCGGCTCCTTTTGATTATGTTCTAATTAGATTCCTTCATATACCTGCCAGTCTGCTTGTTAGATGCCGGTTGAAAGCCTTTATGTAGTCTAGCAGACTGGATCGGTTCTGAGAATACTTAAGCTAAGAGTTCCTTAGTTGTTTTTACTCTTATAGCTTATAGTTTATCTCTGAGACCTTAGGTGTTCCTACTGTGTGTGAGTGTTGTATGTAAGACTTTATTTACGTTATTTCTTGTCTTTCTTGTATGTCTTTCTGTTTATTAACCGTTACCTGTTCATTCCTTTGGTGGTAATCAGGGTCCTTCTTAGGACTAGATTACAGTTGGCAGGGATTGATAGGAGACAGGGTTTACGCTGGTGGCCTGGACCTCTGTACCTTAACAGTACCTCCAGGTAGAGGGATTAGTTAGGACCCCAGTTTAGGGTCAGCATAGACCCCGGTCACCCTCTAGCCGGAGACAGCGTATAACGAATTCCGTATTGACCCACTGGACATTCTGTCAGGTAATTCTATGTTATCATATATCTATGCGCATGTTATATAGTATGTTGCCCTTTTGATATAGATTACTGTCATACATATATATATATCTGCTATACAGCGTGACACATAAGAGCAGTATTATAGTAGTTATATTCTTGTATATAGGACAGTATTATAGTAGTTATATTCTTGTACATAGGGGCAGTATTATAGTAGTTATATTCTTGTACATAGGAGCAGTATAAGTAGTTATATTCTTGTACATAGGAGCAGTATTATAGTAGTTATATTCTTGTTTATAGGAGCAGTATTATAGTAGTTATATTCTTGTACATAGGGGCAGTAATTATAGTAGTTATATTCCTGTATATAGGAGCAGTATTATAGTAGTTATATTCTTGTACATGGGGGCAGTATTATAGTAGTTATATTCTTGTATATAGGAGCAGTATTATAGTAGTTATATTCTTGTATATAGGGGCAGTATTATAGTAGTTATATTCCTGTACATAGGGTCAGTATTATAGTAGTTATATTCTTGTAATAGGAGCAGTATTATAGTAGTAATTTCTTGTACATAGGAGCAGTATTATAGTAGTTATATTCTTGTACATAGGGACAGTATTATAGTAGTTATATTCCTGTACATAGGAGCAGTATTATAGTAGTTATATTCTTGTATATAGGGGCAATTTTTATTGTAAAAACCAAACAAATACAAATATACTGACATTCCTCCAGTAATATAAATTCACTTGGATTGTACATTCATTACATATCCAGATTATACATATAAAATTATCTTAAAGAGTCCATACACCTGGTTGGAAAAAAAAAAAAACAAACAAAAAAAAAAAAAGCCATCATATTTCAACCCAGTGACACATCCTTCCATAACTTAACATTTCCTAATGATTTTATCTATCTGGGCTCGGACATTATTTAGTTGACAGCGTCACAGATCTGAGTCGGAGTTATTCTGGTCACCGCCGGTCTCCATTTCAGACTCTACCCGAGAGCCCTCAGGTAATGGCTTCCGCTTGGGCGGAGGACAGTCCTCTACGTCCCTATCAAACTCTGCGTCAATTCTTCTAAGGTCATCCTCAAAATCACCGTCAGACTCAGACAGAACACCAAACCTATTAGATAAGTCCATTACACCGCAGAACTCTGGACCTTCTTCCTGGCTCCTTGGCCAGTGTCATACTCCTTCTCAGGTTTACGGGAGGTCTTGTCCTTTTTCTTCCTTTTAGTCTGAGACACAGATGGTAGTACTGAAGTAATGCTTCCCTGTGACTGCTGCCCTGAGGGACAACCTCCATACTTCCCTGTACACCCTCTGAACCCTGCTGCTCTGGTGTCACTGAGTAGACCCCTGGTGGACCTCCGGTCTGGCCAGTATTTCCCCTGACAGTAAAGCTGCCTCCTCCAGAATCTCTGCCCCTGCCACCAAATCCTCATCAGGATAGTCCTTACAGATATTGTGCCAGGCGTCAGGACAGTCCCTGTGAGGGTGACCGATCTTCCCACAGAGGTTGCACCTGATGTTCTGGCAGTCTGCAGCCACATGGCCGACCTCCCCACACAGGTTGCACTTCACCACAGTACACATATTTGCCAGGTGACCCGCCTTGCCACATTTGAAGCACTTACGAGGCTGCCCAGGATAGAAACACACACCCCTCTCCCTCCCAATAAAGAAGGAGTTGGGTAAGTGGGCAGTGATATTATCGCACTGGCGCAGTTTCACCAAAACCCTCCACCCTCCCGTCCAGATACCATCATTGTCTCTGCTTTTGGTGAGGTCAGAGACCAGGTCACAATGCCTCCGGAGCCACACCACAATGTCCTGCGGGGGAACAGACTCATTCCAGAAGATGAGATTAACCGTAACGGTATCTGGCTTAGAGATAGGAATAAAGCTGAACTTACTCCAGCCCTCAGTGTCTCTAAACTTGGGGAAATTAGACCAGAACCTGTCCAGGTCACTCATGAGCTTAAAGCTGACGTCATAGCCCTGCCTGTCTGGAAGATTAATCACCGCCAAGATGCTGACTGGCGCAAACCCCATCTGGCGACACAAGAGCTCCCTGACCACAAACCTTCTATCTGGCAGATCCTCCTTGGCACCTCTGTGCCGGAAACGCACGACGTTTCTCCGTTTAAAAGCCTGGCCGGTATAATTGGCACCAGAGGTGAAGGACGGAGCGCCACGACTCCAGGCATTACTGGGGGGAACCTGCGGGGTCACACTAGGCTGACTGACGGGGTGAGGGTCTGCAGCAGGGGGGGCTTCTACACCTTGTGTGCTCGGAATTAAAGGGGGGAAATCACAGACATCATCATGTACATTGTTATCATCAACATCAATGTCACTATCAGACTGCGCAGCGTCCAGCAAAGATACTGTGCCCCCCCAAACCCCCGACCCCTCAGATACAGCGCGGTTATCCCCAGCATCAGAGCCCTGCTGGGCACCATCAGGAACTACCGGCACATGTCCACTGCCCAACTGTGGTGCTTGGCATTCTGAGACTTGTAGTCCCTCTGCTGAAAAATGTCCATGCTGCTGCTTGGAATCTGCTGCAGGCAGCTGTGCTGGGCATTGCTGCGACTTGTTGTACCTCTACTGGAATGTGCCCTTCATGCTGCTGCTTGGAATCTGCTGCAGGCTGTTGTGCTGGGCATTCTGTGACTTGTTGTACCTCTGCTGGAATCTGCACTACATGCTTCTGCTTTGGATCTGCTGCAGGCAGTTTTGCTGGGCATTTTGAGACTTGTGGTACGTCTGCTGGGGTCTGTACTACAGGCTGCTGCTGGTGCGGCATTTGCCCCTTTTGGAAGCAGAAACTTGCAGGCTGCAGCACTGGCCGCACCTGCTTCTGGGGTCCACCTGGGACAATGTCTGACCTGGAACCTGCAGAGTTCTGCTTCTGTGACTTAAACTGTTCCTGGTTCCTATAAGTCTCCGCCAGGGGCCCCATCCTCTCTAGGACGCAGTCCATGTCCCTCACCACTTTTGCCAGCAATACACCCAGTGTGTTCAGAGTCTCATCATAAAAATCATGACTCCCGGGATTAATAGCCTTTAGCTTATAGCAAGTGTCTATCTGCATCTGTAGTGCTTCTTTCTGCTGCTGTAACTCACCGAACTTCTTGACCAGTCCTGGGATCTCCTCTGCAAGCTGAAGCTCAGGTGCACGTGGCGTCCTCCTGGGATCCTGCATTCAGCGATGTCCCCGGCTGCTTGAATCCAGACGTCTCCTTAATTTTCACCACCGCTGGTTTCATGGCTCCAGGCTCCACAGCACTTTTACTGCTGCCACCTGACTGCGACCGTGTGCGTCCTGACCGCGCCATACTGCCATGCTGCTGTAAGTTCTCCTGGATGGTTTATCTTTCCAAAGACGTCCGTCTCTGCCTGGGAGCAGGAGAGGTGATCTGCACAGCTGGGACTGATCTCACCTGTGCACCCGGCAGGAGCTGCTTGCTGACTGGGGGTTACCTGACTTCACATTGTGCTGTAACCCATCGCTGACCGACACTTTTCCTTCTTGCTTCTTTGCTGGACTTGGAGAAGGTTTTCCTCCCAAAACTTTACTGACGGCTTTTTCCTCCTTCACAGAACTGCTGCAGCTTTGGCTCGCTGCATTCACTGCTCTGACAGTGGCTCTGGGATTAACATTCCCATTAGGAGAGGCCTGGGAGGCTTGTCCCAGTGTAGGCCGGGAAGCCTGGGCCTTGCCTGGGGAGCTTCCCCGCCAAAGGGTGGCCCCTCCCTGGGCTTGCTCCAGACATCAGGAGAGCTACAAACACACAACCTTTGCTAGGCAGATATAGTAGTTTTCTTGTCATAGTATATTATAGTAGTTATATTCTTGTACATAGGAGAGTATTATAGTAGTTATATTCTTGTACATAGGGCAGTATTATAGTAGTTATATTCTTGTACATAGGGCAGTATTATAGTAGATTAATATTAATAGGTTTGAGGCAGTATTATAGTAGTTATATTCTTGTACATAGGAGCAGTATTATATTAGTAGTTTATATTATATTGTACATAGGGGGACATATTTTATTGTAAAAACCAAACAAATACAAATATACTGACATTCCTCCAGTAATATAAATTCACTTGGATTGTACATTCATTACATATCCGGATTATACATATAAAATTATCTTAAAGAGTCCATACACCTGGTTGGAGAAAAAAACAAAAACAAAAAAAAAACATATTTCAACCCAGTGACACATCCTTCCATAACTTAACATTTCCTAATGATTTTATCTATCTGGGCTCGGACATTATGTCGTTGACAGCGTCACAGATCTGAGTCGGAGTTATTCTGGTCACCGCCGGTCTCCATTTCAGACTCTACCCGAGAGCCCTCAGGTAATGGCTTCCGCTTGGGCGGAGGACAGTCCTCTACGTCCCTATCAAACTCTGCGTCAATTCTTCTAAGGTCATCCTCAAAATCACCGTCAGACTCAGACAGAACACCAAACCTATTAGATAAGTCCATTACACCTGCAGAACTCTGGACCTTCTTCCTGACTCCTTGGCCAGTGTCATACTCCTTCTCAGGTTTACGGGAGGTCTTGTCCTTTTTCTTCCTTTTAGTCTGAGACACAGATGGTAGTACTGAAGTAATGCCTCCCTGTGACTGCTGCCCCTGAGGGACAACCTCCATACTCCCCTGTGCACCCTCTGAACCCTGCTGCTCTGGTGTCACCTGAGTAGACCCCTGGTGGGCCTCCGGTCTGGCCAGTATTTCCCCTGACAGTAAAGCTGCCTCCTCCAGAATCTCTGCCCCTTGTATTATAGTACATCCTATCAGGATAGTCCAGGCGTCAGGACAGTCCCTGTGAGGGTGACCGATCTTCCCACAGAGGTTGCACCTGATGTTCTGGCAGTCTGCAGCCACATGGCCGACCTCCCCACACAGGTTGCACTTCACCACAGTACACGAATTTGCCAGGTGACCCGCCTTGCCACATTTGAAGCACTTACGAGGCTGCCCAGGATAGAAACACACACCCCTCTCCCTCCCAATAAAGAAGGAGTTGGGTAAGTGGGCAGTGATATTATCGCACTGGCGCAGTTTCACCAAAACCCTCCACCCTCTCGTCCAGATACCATCATTGTCTCTGCTTTTGGTGAGGTCAGAGACCAGGTCACAATGCCTCCGGAGCCACACCACAATGTCCTGCGGGGGAACAGACTCATTCCAGAAGATGAGATTTACCGTAACGGTATCTGGCTTAGAGATAGGAATAAAGCTGAACTTACTCCAGCCCTCAGTGTCTCTAAACTTGGGGAAATTAGACCAGAACCTGTCCAGGTCAGTCATGAGCTTAAAGCTGACGTCATAGCCCTGCCTGTCTGGAAGATTAATCACCGCCAAGATGCTGACTGGCGCAAACCCCATCTGGCGACACAAGAGCTCCCTGACCACAAACCTTCTATCTGGCAGATCCTCCTTGGCACCTCTGTGCCGGAAACGCACAACGTTTCTCCGTTTAAACGCCTGGCCGGTATAATTGGCACCAGAGGTGAAGGACGGAGCACCACGACTCCAGGCATTACTGGGGGAACCTGCGGGGTCACACTAGGCTGACTGACGGGGTGAGGGTCTGCAGCAGGGGGGGCTTCTACACCTTGTGTGCTCGGAATTAAAGGGGGGAAATCACAGACATTGTCATGTACATTATCATCAACATCAATGTCACTATCAGACTGCGCAGCGTCCACCAAAGATACTGTGCTCCCCAAACCCCCGACCCCTCAGATACAGCGCGGTTATCCCCAGCATCAGAGCCCTGCTGGGCACCATCAGGAACTACCGGCACATGTCCACTGCCCAACTGTGGTGCATGGCATTCTGAGACTTGTAGTCCCTCTGCTGAAAAATGTTCATGCTGCTGCTTGGAATCTGCTGCAGGCGGCTGTACTGGGCATTCTGCGACTTGTTGTACCTCTACTGGAATGTGCCCTTCATGCTGCTGCTTGAAATCTGCTGCAGGCTGTTGTGCTGGGCATTCTGTGACTTGTTGTACCTCTGCTGGAATCTGCACTACATGCTTCTGCTTTGGATCTGCTGCAGGCAGTTTTGCTGGGCATTCTGAGACTTGTGGACGTCTGCTGGGGTCTGTACTACAGGCTGCTGCTGGTGCGGCATTTGCCCCTTTTGGAAGCAGAAACTTGCAGCTGCAGCACTGTCCGCACCTGCTTCTGGGGTCCACCTGGGACAATGTCTGACCTGGAACCTGCAGAGTTCTGCTTCTGTGACTTAAACAGTTCCTGGTTCCTATAAGTCTCCGCCAGGGGCCCCATCCTCTCTAGGACGCAGTCCATGTCCCTCACCACTTTTGCCAGCAATACACCAAGTGTGTTCAGAGTCTCATCATAAAAATCATGACTCCCGGGATTAATAGCCTTTAGCTTATAGCAAGTGTCTATCTGCATCTGTAGTGAGTCTTTCTGCTGCTGTAACTCACCGAACTTCTTGACCAGTCCTGGGATCTCCTCTGCTAGCTGAAGCTCAGGTGCACGTGGCGTCTCCTCCTGGGATCCTGCATTCAGCGATGTCCCCGGCTGCTTGAACCCAGACGTCTCCTTAATTTTCACCTCCGCTGGTTTCATGGCTCCAGGCTCCACAGCACTTTTACTGCTGCCACCTGACTGCGACCGTGTGCGTCCTGACCGCGCCATACTGCCATGCTGCTGTAAGTTCTCCTGGATGGTTTGTCTTTCCAAAGACGTCCGTCTCTGCCTGGGAGCAGGAGAGGTGATCTGCACAGCTGGGGCTGATCTCACCTGTGCACCTGGCAGGAGCTGCTTGCTGACTGGGGAGTTACCTGACTTCACATTGTGCTGTAACCCATCACTGACTGACACTTTTCCTTCTTGCTTCTTTGCTGGACTTGGAGAAGGTTTTCCTCCCAAAACTTTACTGACGGCTTTTTCCTCCTTCACAGAACTGCTGCAGCTTTGGCTCGCTGCATTCACTGCTCTGACAGTGGCTCTGGGATTAACATTCCCATTAGGAGAGGCCTGGGAGGCTTGTCCCAGTGTAGGCCGGGAAGCCTGGGCCTTGCCTGGGGAGCTTCCCCGCCCAGGGTGGCCCCTCCCTGGGCTTGCTTCAGACATCAGGAGAGCTACAAACACACAACCTCTCAGCTAGGAGGCAGTATTATAGTAGTTATATTCTTGTACATAGGAGTAGTATTATAGTAGTTATATTCTTGTACATAGGAGGCAGTATTATAGTAGTTATATTCTTGTACATAGGAGCAGTATTATAGTAGTTATATTCTTGTATATAGGGGCAGTATTATAGTAGTTATATTCTTGTACATAGGGGCAGTATTATAGTAGTTATATTCTTGTACATAGGAGCAGTATTATAGTAGTTATATTCTTGTACATAGGGGCAGTATTATAGTAGTTATATTCTTGTACATAGGAGCAGTATTATAGTAGTTATATTCTTGTACATAGGAGCAGTATTATATTAGTTATATTCTTGTACATAGGAGCAGTATTATAGTAGTTATATTCTTGTATACAGGGAGCAGTATTATAGTAGTTATATTCTTGTACATAGGAGCAGTATTATAGTAGTTATATTCTTGTATATAGGGCAGTATTATAGTAGTTATATTCTTGTACATAGGGGCAGTATTATAGTAGTTATATTCTTGTACATAGGAGCAGTATTATATTAGTTATATTCTTGTACATAGGGGCAGTATTATAGTAGATATATTCTTGTACATAGGGGCAGTATTATAGTAGTTATATTCTTGTATATAGGGGCAGTATTATAGTAGTTATATTCTTGTACATAGGGGCAGTATTATAGTAGTTATATTCTTGTACATAGGAGCAGTATTATATTAGTTATATTCTTGTACATAGGGGCAGTATTATAGTAGATATATTCTTGTACATAGGAGCAGTATTATAGTAGTTATGTTCTTGTACATAGGAGCAGTATTATTGTAGTTATATTCTTGTACATAGGAGCAGTATTATAGTAGTTATATTCTTGTATATAGGGGCAGTATTATAGTAGTTATATTTCTTGTACATAGGAGCATGGGTATAGTATTATATTCTTGTACATAGAGCAGTATTATAGTAGTTATATTCTTGTACATAGGGGCAGTATTATAGTAGTTATATTCTTGTACATAGGGGCAGTATTATAGTAGTTATATTTCTTGTACATAAGGAGCAGTATTATAGTAGTTATATTCTTGTTCATAGGGGCAGTATTATAGTAGTTATATTCTTGTACATAGGGGCAGTATTATAGTAGTTATATTCTTGTACATAGGGCAGTATTATAGTAGTTATATTCTTGTACATAAGGGCAGTATTATAGTAGTTATATTCTTGTACATAGGGGCAGTATTATAGTAGTTATATTCTTGTACATAGGGGCAGTATTATAGTAGTTATATTCTTGTACATAAGGGGCAGTATTATAGTAGTTATATTCTTGTACATAAGGGCAGTATTATAGTAGTTATATTCTTTTATAGGGGCAGTATTATAGTAGTTATATTCTTGTAATAGGGCAGTATTATAGTAGTTATATTCTTGTACATAAGGGCAGTATTATAGTAGTTATATTCTTGTTACATAAGGGCAGTATTATAGTAGTTATATTCTTGTTACATAGGGGCAGTATTATAGTAGTTATATTCTTGTACATAGGGCAGTATTATAGTTTGTTATATTCTTGTACATAGGGCAGTATTATATAGATTATATTCTTGTACATAGGGGCAGTATTATAGTAGTTATATTCTTGTACATAGGGGCAGTATTATAGTAGTTATATTCTTGTACATAGGGGCAGTATTATAGTAGTTATATTCTTGTACATAGGAGCAGTATTATAGTAGTTATATTCTTGTACATAGGAGCAGTATTATAGTAGTTATATTCTTGTACATAGGAGCAGTATTATAGTAGTTATATTCTTGTAATAGGGGCAGTATTATAGTAGTTATATTCTTGTATATAGGGGCAGTATTATAGTAGTTATATTCTTGTACATAGGAGCAGTATTATAGTAGTTATATTCTTGTACATAGGGGCAGTATTATAGTAGTTATATTCTTGTACATAGGGCAGTATTATAGTAGTTATATTCTTGTACATAGGGCAGTATTATAGTAGTTATATTCTTGTAATAGGAGCAGTATTATAGTAGTTATATTCTTGTACATAGGAGCAGTATTATAGTAGTTATATTATTGTACATAGGAGCAGTATTATAGTAGTTATATTCTTGTAATAGGGGCAGTTGGATTTGTAATAAGTTATATTATTATAAAAGGTATTTGTCTATCTTGTGCAGCAATGTCTGTTATATAGTATTGTTGATCGTTGTCGTCCGTCTCTTCTTTTTGCTGCATTGGACTACGGTTCATTGGATTCTTATCTTACTGAGGGTGGAGCACTTGTTATAAGATCCACAATTACCACTGTATCAGGGAGCGGCTGGTGCCAGATCAGTAGTGAAGTGATACAAATGCTGCAATAAAATGTCCGTGAATGAAATCAGAATCTAGTCCTTGTTATTGGTGTCTCAGCTGCGTGGTCCTGTTTCCACTGGCAGTGATCCGGTTATGACTGTGTCTATTCCTTCTCTGGAATCAGAGATGTGGCAGATCTTATGGTCATGGAGACATCAAAAAAAAATTTCAAAGTTATCTGGGATTTTATTATTTTTACCTCCATAAACAAGACCATATATTTTATTATTGGGGTGAGAGTAATTGACAGATTGTAGAACTACATTTGATTGTTTGCCCCTACACATTGCAGGCACGTACTCTGCCTCAGTTAAAAATGTTGGTATTTGTCCAAACAAAAATCGATGTCTCAAGGGTAGTTCAACAATATTACAACCCAGAAAAATGAATTTTGTCCCAATTAATATAGCACCATGCAGCCTCCTGTCCTGTAACCCAGGTGCACCGGGAAAATGGCACCAGGAAAATGGCATCAGGATGTAGAATTCTCCACCGGCCCATTTTCATGACTTCAACGTTGACTCATTGACTTTATGTAAAACCACAAAGCTGACAGAAGGGAATGAGCCGGATTACCTGGATTAGGTGAACAACCCCAGCCACTGAATGTTGAAGAAACCTGTCATCACTGAACACTCAACCAAAACATTTCATGATGGAGAATAACTGTTCAGCAAAGCTCAAGGAATAACTGAAATGGACTCTACATGTCCTGATTAGTGATGAGCGAGTATACTTGTTGCTCGGGTGATCTCCAAGTATTTTGGCATGCTCTGAGATTTAGTTTCTGTTGCCGCAGCTGCAAGATTTGCGGCTACTAGACAGCCTGAATACATGTGGGATTCCCTAACAAACAGACATTCCTCATATGTATTCAGGTTGTCTAGTAGCCGCAAATCATGCAGCTGCGGCAACAGAAACTAAATCTCCGAGCAAAAGGTTGTCTTACCACATCAAAGTCACAGGGCGGGTACGCCCTTACTTACGTAACGCTCACTAATAGATATGAGCTACTTTGCCTCCAGGAGGGTCGAGTCGGCTTTCGGTCGGCTCGACTTTTCCATATATTGCTCTATACAGAATAATGAGCCCCATATATGATGCTCCATACAGAATAATGGGCTCAATATAAAGCTCCATACAGTATATGATGGGCCACATATATTGCTCCATACAGAATAGAACCCATATGTGCTCCATATGATACTCCATATATAAAGGGCCCTATATGATGCCCCATAACTAATGAACCCTTTATGATGCCCCATAACTAATGAACCCCATATGATGCTCTAGTATATGATGGGCCCCATATATAATTCTCCAGTGTATAATGCTCCACATATATGATGCTCCAAACATTAAAAAAAATGAAATACCTCTCCTCGCTGGGCACTGCTCTACTCTGGACTCCTCAGCTTCGCCATCTTCCAGCTCTCTGCACTGTGACTGTTCAGGCAGAGGGTGCACAGACGTGACATCATCACTCTCTCTGACCTGAATGTCACTGTCAGGAAACGCGGTAGACATCACAGCGGTGGAGCAGGGAGAGGTAAGTATTGCAAGTGCTGGGGCCCTCAGCAAGCAGGGGGGGCACACTCGTGGGCGCCGGCACTGGCACAGGGCCCCTCATAGTACGCCGGTGTCTCTGACGGCGAGTGGCCCCCCCCACCTGCTCAGGTCCCCAGAACTTTCCCGGGTGTGCCAGGTGCTGATGCCGGCCCTGGGGGGTACAGCCCCGTTAGGGAGGTGGAAAAACTGGCATATGTTGAGGTGTAGGCTGGACGTTCAGCAGCTGCAAATGGAGGAATCGGAGAAGTAGGAGGAAGAGGAGGACAAAGCGAGCCATTTTGCTGGCAACTATGTGTCATCAGTGGAAGGTGGGACAAAATCGTTGGAAACCCATGCATGGTTCATTTTAATGGTGGTGAGATCACCTACATTTTGGGTCGACAGCCGTGTCCTTCTTTCTTTCAGGATTGATCCAGCAGCACTGAAGACTCTTTCAGATAGCACACTACCAGCAGGGCAAGCGAGCTCCTGTAAGGCATATTGTGCCAATTCAGGCCAGGTGTCCAGTTTACAGGCCCAGTAGTCAAAGGGGAATGACCGGTGAGGGAGAACATCGATAGGGGAGGAGAGGTCATTTTGAACCATAGTTGACAATTGCTGTCTCCTGTCTGTTGCTATAGATTCAGTATTACCCGTCGTGTGAGCGGTACTCGAGAAATCAGTCCACAACATGGTCATGAAACCTCTGTCTCCAACGCCACTTCAGCTGTGTGCACCACGAACACCTCTTCCATGTTGCCCAGTACGGCACGTGGTAGAACCTGCACCGCTGCTGTGTGCTGAGAATGCCTTTAACAAACGGTTTACCAGAGTTGCTTGTTTGTTCGCCAATATTAGCTCTAGGTTCTCCTGTGGCATGATGTTCTGTAATTTGCATTTATAGCGTGGATTGAGGATGCTGGCAACCAGTAGTCGTCATCCTTCATCATTTTGGCAATGCGGGGGTCCCTTTTTAGGATCCGAAAAGCATAATCACACATGTGGGCCAATGTTCCAGGTGTCAATGATGCACTGCCAGTGGTGGGTGGAGGAGCACTCTCTGCAAATCCACATCCCTCCAGTCATGCACAAACCCTGTACCTGACCTTGGCAAGCCAACATTTTCTCCTGACCCCTAAGAAGCATCCTCCTCCCAAAATAATCATCCCCCTCATCCTCCTCTTCTTCCTCCACCTCATCCAGGACAGTTCCCTGAGCAGAAAATGGCTGACTGTCATCAAGGCTTCCCTCCTCCTCCTCTTCTCCTCTGCTGCAGACGCCTGATCCTTAATGTGCGGCAAAGTTTGCATGAGCAGACACATAAGTGGGATGCTCATGCTTATGATGGCGTCGTCTGCGCTTACCAGCCGTGTGCATTCCTCAAAACACTGAAGGACTTTACAGACGTCTTTCAGCTTTGACCACTGCACACCCAACAACTCCATGTCTGCCCTCAAATTGCCTGCCCTTGTATCCTCCCACAAATGCATTACAGCCTGCCTCTGTTCACACAGCCTCTCAACCATGTGCATGGTGGAGTTCCACCTTGTTGCAACGTCTATGATTAGGCGGTCATTGCGATCATTGCAGCCTCTGCATACGAATGGAGTCTACGGGCGAGCGACGGATGTGCCAGCACAGTCTTCGCACCTTATGGAGCAGGGCTGTTAACTACTGATAATTATTTATGAAGCACTGCACCACCAGGTTCAAGGTGTGAGCCAGGCAAGGTATGTGTCTGAGTTTTGCCAGGGCTATGGCCGCCACAAAATTACATCCGTTATCACTGACTACCTTGCCTGGCTCAAGATGTAGACTGCCCAGCCATGACTCAGTTTCTTGCTGCAAGTAGTCGGCCAGTACCTCCGCAGTGTGTCTGTTGTCGCGCAAAGACATCATCTTTAAAACAGCCTGCTGACGCTTACCACTAGCTGTTCGATAGTGGGACACCACGTGTGCAACACTGGCAGCTGCGGATGGAGTGCTCGTGCAACTGCGCTCTGTCGACGAGCTTTCGCTTCTGGAGGAGGAGGATCGAACGCCTACAGCCAACTGTTGCCTATAACGTGGGCTAGGCAGCACTGTCCCACCGCCACTGTCCCCTGTGGACCCTGCATCCACCACATTCACCCAGTGCGCAGTGTTGGACACGTAACGGCCTTGGCCATGCCTACTGGCCCATGCATCTGTTGTAAGGTGCACCTTTCCACTCACTGATTGTTTGAATGCATGGACAATGCGGTCTTTCACATGCAGGTGGAGGGCAGGGATGACTTTTCTAGAAAATAAGTGCCTACTGGGTAGGTCATAACGTGGGACATCGTAGGCCATGAGCTCTCGGAACGCTGCGCTAACCAAACGAAGAGCATCATCTCTAATGAGATCAGTGAGGCAGTATAGGTGTTCAAAGCCAGTGAGGTTTTGTAGTCCGTCCACACTTGCAAGTGCATGGTGATTAAATGTCTAAGCATGCAACTGGTATTCAAATGTCTGAGATTTTTCACTCGGCTAAAGGTCCTTCAGCACTTCTTACAGATAACCTTTGCCTCATCAATAGGATTTTGGTCAAAAAAGTGCCACACAGGACTCTTCCTACTATGGGATAAATTTTCAGGGCTTGCACGCTGTGCTAATTTGACCGTCTGGCCAAGCTGTCCTGCAGATTTTTGTTTTTTTAACACGTTTTTGGACTGCTACGGGCCTGCCTGATAACCGCAGCTGAGATGTTGATGCCTGCTGCGGATCCTCCTCCTCTTCTGAGCTATTGCCAGCGGCACCCTCTTCCCCCAATGTATGCCAATCCGGGTCAACAACTGGGTCATCCATCACCTCCTCTTCAATTTCATCTGCACCTTCCTCTGTGTCACTGTGTAAGGTGGTATAGTATGCGGGAAGGGGCACCTGAGTTTCATCAGGGTCAGATTCTGGCTCAGTAGACTGTGAGGCAATGTAGTGCTCTGGGTGAATGTACCAGCAGAATCATATAGCAGTGGCTGTGCATGTCATATTCATCTTGGACTTGGGAATTCAGGATTTGACTTGATAACCCAGGCATGGTATGTGAAAAGAGCTCCATGGAGTAATCTGAAGTGTGGGCTGCCGCATCCTTCACTTTTGGTGGTGGGGAAAGGTGTTGTTCATGACCAGAAGCCTGCACTGATGACTCAGTGCTTGGAACTTTTGAAACTTCAGAAGAGGAGGCTATAGAGCTGGAGGCTGTTTCGGCAATGTAAGCCAAAACCTGTTCCTGATGCTCCGTCTTTAAAAGCGGTTTACTTACTCCCACAAAAGGGAGACTTCCAGGCCTTCTGGAGTCAGACGATGACGCCGGCTCACCACCTCCTGCCTTAGGTGCTATTGTGCTTTTGGCACTATCAGCAGATGCACCACCACCACCTTCAGTACCAGCTGCCCCCCCGCCCACGTCCGCGGCCTCTTCCACCATACTTCCTCATGTTTGGGAAAATGTACCAAAAAAAACACAGATATATGGTACTGTATGACAAGCGTACACCTGTATAAGGTGTAGGGGAAAATTGAAATCTCCGTATACATTTCCGGAGTCACACACAGATAGTCAGCATTTATTTGTCCGTGATACCAGCCGGTACACGGTAGTGTGTGAGGAGCGTACAGCTCTATACGGTGAGGGAAAAAATGAACGCTCTGTAATTGTGCAGAAAAAAAGAATAAAAGTATTAGTGCTGTGTAAAAAGCAGTCTGCACAGCAGTGTACACACAGCAATACAGCTATCAGGCAGCCTAATAACCAGCGCTGCTGCACACAAGAAAATCCTCCCCTGTCACTGCACACTAACTGTACAGCACAATTGCTATCAGCACAAGCACAGAAGAACTTCTCTCCCTCAGCCCTAACTCTCTCCCTACTAATAAACAGCATCAGCAACCTCTCCCTACTGTTAACATCGGCAGAAGTAAAATGGCGGTCGGCGGTCAGGGCTTTTAAAAACACTATGATGCCCCCCAAAGCAAGCCAATTGTTAGAACTCTCCTGTTAGGTTTTTTCTATCTTGCTGGTCACATGACCTTTGTGGCCTATTTAATCCTGCTCCGCCCTTCTGGCTTTGCTAGACTTCATTGTAATTTCTACTCTTAAGCTAGCCAGGTGCTTTGTTACCTTACTCAATTAGTTTTGCTTGGACTTTTGACCTCTATGTTCTATGTTGTTTTGTTTTTCTTTTTACTGCTACAACTTCTGTAGGAGTGTCCATCTTTTATCCAGTCCCTAGTTCTTGTAGGGATCCCTCCCTCGCATCTATAGGTCTTCGTACAGACTAGCTGAGGACTTTAGCGGGTCTGATCGCATGATCAGGTTCCCCATTACATCGTAGGGATTGAGCTTAGTTCTAACATTGGGACAGATATCCCTTTCTTTCCTTAGTGCTTGTAGCAGAACATAACAGTAAGTCCAGCCTAAAAATATCTCTAAGGAAAGATTTCCAGTTTCCATTATGGTGTTGGTTCAAGAATTGGCTCAACGCCTGCAGGGACTCTCTCTGGAGGTGTCCGAGCTTCATCAACACGTGAGTAGCTGTTCTGGAGCACATTTCGTGGAGCCAAAGGTACGTTTGCCTGATTTATTTTTTGGTGAACAACAAGATTTCTTTTCTTTTAAAATGCTTGCTTGTTGTATTTTCGTTTGAGACCCAGATCCTCTGGTGATGAATCTCAGTGCATAGGGTTCATAATGTCACTTTTGCGCAAAGAACCTCAGGAGTGGGCCTTTTCTCTGCAACCTAGTGATTCATGCTTTAGATCAGTGGATAGTTTTTTTTCTGCTTTGGGGTTATTGTATGATGATCCTGATCGTGTTTCATCAGCTGAGACAGAATTGAGACGTTTGAGGCAGGGATCAGGTAATGTGGAAAAATATTGTACTCACTTCCGATGGTGGTCTACTCAGGTGGGGTTGAACGATTCAGCTTTGAAAAGTTTGTTTCTTGCAGGGCTAAGTGAAAGGGTTAAAGATTTGCTGATTGCTTATCCCATACCTGGTAACTTGCATGAGGCTATGCAATTAGCTATACGAGTGGATAGGAGACTGCGTGCAAGGGTTAATGAGAGTAAATCCTATGTCATGTCAGCCCCAAGTCTTGAGAGGGTCTGTACTAACATTGGAGAGCCCATGGAGATTGGAGCGATGGCACCCCGATCTCAGTAAAAAGACCACAGGTTTTCTGAAGGATTATGCTTTTATTGCGGCAAATCTGACCATTTAATTAAGAACTGTGTGCTTCGTATGAACAAAGAAAAAAAAAGGTCAGTTCCGCCCGTATAGCCTGTTTAAATACTAAGGGCGTCTTTCTTTCTGCCACTAGCTGAATTCGCTCTTAACAACCATACATCCTCTTCTGCTGGTTGTTCGCCTTTTTTTTGTTGTACTGGGAGACATCCGTCGTTTGGGTCATTCTCCAAATTGGTATCGGCCGTGCCTGATGAGGAGAATTTTTCTGGTGATTTGGAGAGAGTTTGGACGGATGTGCGTGGTAATCTTCAGGAGGCTAACAGAAAATCTAAAAGGTACTTTGATAGGAAACGGCAAGAGGTTTTGTTTGCTATTGGTGACATGGTTTGGTTATCCTCTAAGAATCTGCGGTTGAGGATTCCTTCTAAAAAATTGGGTCCCAAGTTTGTAGGGCCCTTTAAGGTGCTTCAGGTTGTTAACCAATCTGCTGTTAGGTTGGAGGTTCCTACCTCCTGGAAGATTAATCTGGTGTTTCATGTTTCTCTGTTGAAAAGAGCTGATGTGTCAGATGGAGATGCCTCTGCCACTGTTCCCCCGGTGGTGGAGGACGGGGAATATGAAATTTCCCGCATCCTAAATTCTAGACGGTATAGAGGGAGTTTGCAGTATCTCGTCGCTTGGAAGGGTTTTGGACCCGAGGATAACTCATGGGTGAGGGCGGATGATGTTTCTGCGTCCAGACTTGTCAGAGCATTTCACAAGAGGTTTCTGGGTAAGACTGGGCCTAGGGGATCTGGAGGATCCTCTTAGAAGGGGGGGGTACTGTTAGAACTCTCCTGTTAGGTTTTTTCTATCTTGCTGGTCACATGACCTTTGTGGCCTATTTAGTCCTGCTCCGCCCTTCTGGCTTTGCTGGACTTCATTGTAATTTTTACTCTTAAGCTAGCCTGTGCTTTGTTACCTCACTCAAATAGTTTTGCTTGGTCTTCAGACCTCTATGTTCTATGTTGTTTTGTTTTTCTTTTTACTGCTACAACTTCTGTCAGGAGGTGCCCATCTTTTATCCCAGTCCCTAGTACTTGTAGGATCCCTTCCTCGCATCTATAGGATCAGGTTCCCCGTTACATCGTAGGGATTGAGCTTAGTTCTATTTTAGGGACAGATATCCCTTTCTTTCCTTAGTGCTTGTAGCAGAACATAACACCAATCACTGCAATGCCCTTCTCTACGATGGTGGTGGACGCTGCCCATGTCATCTCGTTGCCCAGAGTGTACGTCCTTCCTTATTGGCTGAAAAAAGGCGACTGAAAGCATTCTGGGAAATACGTGTCACGACGTATAACAGATATATTCTATGATAGTAACATATATCTAATGTGACAAAATTCTATATTTCATATAATAGAAAATATCAACATGTATACATAGTATCTGCCAGCAATGTCTTACCTGACATAATATCCTATGTATTGTGGGTCTATACTGTGTACGTGTCACGCTGTCTCAGGATAGAGGTGGACCGGGTCTATGCTGACCCTGAACTGGGGTCCTGACTAGTCCCTCTACCTGGAGGTACTGTTAATGGTACAGAGGTCCAGGCCGCCAGCGTAACCCTGTCTCCTGTAGATCCCTGACCACTGTAATCTAGTCCTGAGAAGGACCCTGATTACCACCACAGGGAATGGGCAGGTCACAGCTTACACACAGTCTAAGACAAACGAGACAGACAAGGGGTAAAGAAAATACTGCCTTGCATACAAAACTTCCACTACAGAGGAACACAAAAGGTTAAGGAGATAAACAATAAGCGAGGAGAGGAAAAACCACAACAGGCACTCTTAGCTTAAGTCTTCTCAGAAACGATCCGCTCTGCTGGTCTGAATGAATGCTTTCACCGACAACTTCCCCAGCAGACCAGCAGGTATATGAAGGAAGCTAATTAACAAAACATCAATCGCAGCTGGGCGAGGCTGGTCAGTCCAGCACCGAGAGAGAAAGAATTAACTCCCTCAGTGCCGAAAAACACCCAGCACCAGAAACTCAGCTGTGCGAAGTCAGGGTGTGCAATCGCGACGATCTTCGCCGCGACACACCCGTGACAGTACCCCCCCTTCTACGAGGGGCCTCTGGACCCTCAGGGCCTGGTCTATCTGGGTGAGTAGTGTGGAAGGCCCGAACCAATCGGTCTGCGTTAATATCGACGCAGAAACCCACATCCTCTCCTCAGGACCATACCCCCTCCAATGAACAAGGTACTGAAGGGACCGGCGATTCAGACGTGAGTCAATGATCTTCGATACCTGAAACTCCAAATTACCATTGACCACCACAGGAGGAGGAGGTAGAGGTGACGGTATAAACTGGTGCCACGTACCTCTTAAGCAACGATTTGTGGAACACATTGTGGATTTTAAACGTAGGAGGGAGGTCAAGACGGAAAGCCACCGGATTAATTATTGAACTGATCCTGTATGGCCCGATGAATCTGGGACCGAGTTTCCAGAAGGGAACCTTAAGTTTTATATTCTTGGTAGACAACCATACCAGATCATTCACACTTAGGTCCGGACCAGACACTCTCCTCCTATCAGCCATACGTTTGTATCGGTTCCCCATAGTGCTCAGATTATTAAGCACTCCTCTCCACACTGAAGCAAGTGACGACGAAAATCGTTCCTCCTCAGGAACCCCAGAAGAGCCCCCCCATTGAAAGTACAAAACTGGGGGTGAAAACCATATGCCCCAAAAAACGGGGACTTACCAGTGGACTCGCTCCGCCTATTGTTAAGAGCGAACTCTGCCAGAGGCAAGAAAGAAGACCAGTCCTCTTGGTTCTCTGAGACAAAACACCGGAGATATGTCTCTAAGCTCTGATTCAGACGCTCTGTCTGACCATTGGTCTGCGGATGAAAAGCCGAAGAAAATGACAACTGCATCCCCCGACGAGAACAAAATGCCTTCCAGAATTTGGACACAAACTGAGACCCCCGATCCGACACCACATCGGAAGGCAACCCGTGAAGTCTCACAATCTCCCCAATGAACACCTGCGCCAGAGTTTTAGCATTAGGAAGAGCAGGAAGAGCAATAAAATGTGCCATTTTGCTGAACCTGTCAACTACAACTAGTATGACAGTTTTACCTGAAGACGGAGGGAGGTCCGTAATGAAGTCCATAGACAGATGGGTCCATGGACGCTCCGGGATTTTCAACGGTAAAAGGGCCCCAGACGGACGGGTATGTGGGGTCTTAGAGCGCGCACATACCCCACAGGACGCAACAAAAGTTACCACCTCTTTATTTAAGTTAGGCCACCAAAACCGGCGAGAAAGGAGATCTACAGTTGCTTTACTCCCTGGGTGTCCTGCCAAAGCAGAATTATGATGTGCCTCGATAACCTTTTGTCTTAACTGATCTGGAACAAACAGTTTCCCTGGAGGTCCTACAGGGGCGTCCCCCTGAGCCTCCAATACCTCCTCCTCAAGCTCAGAGCATACAGCCGACACCACAACTCCCTCCTGAAGAATAGGAACCGGGTCATCCGTCTTCCCGGCCCCCGGGAAACTACGAGATAAGGCATCAGCCTTTACATTTTTTGACCCAGGACGATATGTGACGACAAAATTAAACCTGGTAAAAAACAACGACCATCTAGCTTGTCTGGAATTCAGACGTTTTGCAGACTCTAAATACAGCAGGTTCTTGTGATCAGTAATGACGGTGACCGGGTGGACTGCCCCCTCCAAAAAGTGACGCCACTCTTCAAAAGCCAACTTAATGGCCAAGAGTTCCCTATTGCCGACATCATAATTCCTCTCGGCGGACGACAATTTTTTAGAGAAGAAAGCGCACGGATGCCATTTACCAGGGGACGGACCTTGAGATAATACCGCACCCACTCCTACGTCAGATGCGTCTACCTCCACAATGAATGGTTGTGATGCATCAGGTTGGATGAGTATGGGTGCTGAAGCAAAACATTTTTTCAAGGAGGAAAATGCTTGACAAGCTTTGTCAGACCACCTAGAAAAATCCGCCCTTTTTTTGTCATGTCAGTGAGAGGTTTGACAACGGATGAGAAATTACGAATAAATTTCCGGTAGTAGTTAGCAAACCCCAGGAAACGCTGCAGTGCTTTAAGATCCTCTGGCCGATCCCATTCAAGCACAGCCTTCACTTTCCCAGGGTCCATACGGAAACCGGAAGCTGACACCAGGAATCCTAAAAACTGAAGTTCTTGTACGGCGAATACACACTTCTCCCATTTGGCGTACAGTTTATTGTCTCGCAAGATCTGCAACACCTGTCTCACATGCTCCTGATGAGACACAAGATCCGGCGAGTAAATTAAGATGTCATCTAGATAAATGACAACAAACTGTCCCACTAGGTGGCGAAAGATGTCATTAACAAAATGTTGAAACACCGCCGGGGCAGTAGTCAGACCGAAAGGCATGACAAGGTTCTCATAATGTCCCTCCGGAGTGTTAAACGCCGTCTTCCACTCATCCCCCTCCTTTATCCTAATCAAATTATACGCCCCCCTGAGATCCAACTTAGAGAACCATTTGGTGCCCACAATCTGATTGAAGAGATCAGGAATAAGTGGGAGCGGATACGGATCTCGGACCGTAATCCGATTAAGCTCACGGAAATCCAGGCAAGGGCGTAGGCCTCCATCTTTTTTCTTCACAAAGAAGAACCCCGCGGCCACTGGGGAAGATCATAGAATCATAGAATCATAGAATGGTAGAGTTGGAAGGGACCTCCTGGGCCTTCTGGTCCAACCCCCTGCTCAAAGCAGGATTCTCTAAATCATCCCAGACAGATGTCTATCCAGCCTCTGTTTGAAGACTTCCATTGAAGGGGAACTCACCACCTCTTGTGGCAGCCTGTTCTACTCATTGATCACCCTAACTGTCAAAAAGTTTTTTCTAATATCTAATCTGTGTCTCCTCCCATTCAGTTTCATCCCATTGCTTCTAGTCTTTCCTTGTGCAAATGAGAATAAAGATGATCCTTCTACAATGTGACAGCCCTTGAGATATTTGTAGACAGCTATTAAGTCTCCTCTCAGTCTTCTTTTTTGCAAGCTAAACATTCCCAAATCCTGCAACCGTTCCTCATAGGACATGGTTTGCAGACCGGTCACCATTCTGAAGGTCTAATATGCCCCTTGGCCAGACTTTCCGAAATATAATCCTTCATAGCTTGCCTCTCAGGACCAGAAAGGTTATATAACCTAGATTTTGGTAAGTTAGCATCAGGAAGCAATTTATAGCACAGTCATACGCGTGATGAGGAGGTAATTCTTGACACCCTTCCTCTGAAAACACATCCTCAAAGTCCTCCAGAAAAGGAGGTAAGGTTCTAGGCACGACCGCACCGATGACCGTGTTCATGCAGTTACTATTGCAAAATTCACCCCACTGGCTTATCTCTCTGGATTGCCAATTAATAACTGGGTTATGTTTAGTTAACCAAGGAAGTCCCAACACAATAGGAGTGGGAAGGCCCTCCAACACATAACAAGACAATAGTTCTTTATGTATTGCCCCCACTCGAAGGTCTATGTTATGCACGGCTTGCACAAAGCTACCTTGACCGAGAGGCCTGGCGTCAATAGAGAATATAGGGATAGGTTTGGCCAATACACTCAGTTGCATACCTTGCACCTGGGCAAACCGAGTGTCCACCAGATTAGCCGCGGCCCCACTATCCAGAAGAACAGAAATCCTCTCAGTTCTCGTACCTACCACCACCTCCGCTGGTACGAGAAACTGAGACGGACTTGGGGACGAAATACATACTCCCAGATTGTCGTCCACCACACAACCTGGGATCAACAGTTTTCCGGCGACTCCTTGCTCAGCAAAGTACGGGATGGACATCCCCCAACAAAATGTCCCTTTCTCCCGCAGAAGTAACACTTTCCTGTCTTGCGGCGCACCGCCGATCCCCTCCCTCGAAACGATGTCCCTCCTAACTGCATAGGCTCTTCAGAACAAACCAGGGGAACCTCAATATAAGGGACTATAGTAGAGGGTGGAGTCATCACAGGGGGCGGAGTTACCTCGCACCTCTCCCGAAGCCGTCTATCAATGCGAATAGCAAGGGCCATAGCGGCCTCCAGTGACGGGGGAGAATCATACTGAGCCAACACATCTTTTAATTTGTCAGATAATCCTTGACAAAACTGGCTCCTAAGAGCTGGGTCATTCCACTGAGTATCTGTGGCCCATCTACGGAACTCAGAAGAAAATTCCTCCGCCGGACGATCTCCCTGCTGTATCTTACGTAACTTCATTTCAGCAAGGGAGACCCGATCCGGGTCATCATATACCAGACCCAGGGCTGTAAAAAATCGATCTACTGACTGGAGAGCCGGGGAGTCCGGAGGAAGAGAGAACGCCCAGGATTGAGGGTCCCCTTGTAAGAGCGAGATGACAATTCCCACCCTCTGATCTTCACTCCCCGAAGACCGAGGCCGTAGCCGAAAATATAATTTACATGCCTCCCGGAAGGTAAAAAATTTGTCCCGCCCACCAGTGAACCTGTCCGGGAGAGCTACTTTAGGTTCAGATCTGGTTTGCTCCCGGGGATACAAAACCTTGGACTTAACGTCCGTCAGCTCCATGGACAAACTCTGCAACTGCTGAGCTAACTGGGCTACTGGATCCATGGTAGCTGGGGAGAATCTTTTAGTGGGGTCGGTGAAAATGTCACGACGTATAACAGATATATTCTATGATAGTAACATATATCTAATGTGACAAAATTCTATATTTCATATAATAGAAAATATCAACATGTATACATAGTATCTGCCAGCAATGTCTTACCTGACATAATATCCTATGTATTGTGGGTCAATACTGTGTACGTGTCACGCTGTCTCAGGATAGAGGTGGACCGGGGTCTATGCTGACCCTGAACTGGGTCCTGACTAGTCCCTCTACCTGGAGGTACTGTTAATGGTACAGAGGTCCAGGCCGCCAGCGTAACCCTGTCTCCTGTAGATCCCTGACCACTGTAATCTAGTCCTGAGAAGGACCCTGATTACCACCACAGGGAATGGGCAGGTCACAGCTTACACACAGTCTAAGACAAACGAGACAGACAAGGGGTAAAGAAAACACTGCCTTGCATACAAAACTTCCACTACAGAGGAACACAAAAGGTTAAGGAGATAAACAATAAGCGAGGAGAGGAAAAACCACAACAGGCACTCTTAGCTTAAGTCTTCTCAGAAACGATCCGCTCTGCTGGTCTGAATGAATGCTTTCACCGACAACTTCCCCAGCAGACCAGCAGGTATATGAAGGAAGCTAATTAACAAAACATCAATCGCAGCTGGGCGAGGCTGGTCAGTCCAGCACTGAGAGAGAAAGAATTAACTCCCTCAGTGCCGAAAAACACCCAGCACCAGAAACTCAGCTGTGCGAAGTCAGGGTGTGCAATCGCGACGATCTTCGCCGCGACACACCCGTGACAATACGACTTTGGCGCTCGTTTCCACGACCGCATGGCGAACCTCACGCCATGGTCGGGTTTCGGTTGATGAAACTCGACTTTGGCGAAAGTCGGCGACTTTTGAATCTGACCGACCTGTTTCGCTCAACTCTACTCACTAATATACAAATTAGGCACACTGAATACAGTTTTATGGTAAAACAATAATGTAACAATTTATTAAGATTACATCAGGATAATGATGAATTATGGAATGGCAGATATAATTTTACCCTGTTTCGTTAATTTATTTCATGCGAATCATACAATTAATATGAATTATAGTATATAGAGAAATAAGCATCAATACACTACCAAGTATTGTAACATCACTTCTCCACTGGAGGGACCTCAGTGTCAGCGAGAAGGAAATACTCTGGTCTTGTCATCACAGAAACCGTGCGTCCACGATACCTTCTGGAATGTCCCTCCCTCGCTGACACGGGTCCCCTTTTTATACACAGCTCCCACATCCTCCCCTATCACATCTGTGCAGTATGTTTAGGCCGAATCATCAGTATCTTGCCATTGTGCAATAGGTTGTTTTCTGACAATAGTACAATACTTCAAGGTTGTTTGTTACTGATTATAGTATAACATTTCAAAGTTCCCCCATATGTTGCTTGTCACAAAGTTAACTCTTCATGATCATAGCATAACGCTCTAAGATGATAGCATATGGGCAGCATGACTTCCATAATCACCTATTCTGAAAACTGGATACCTATCGTAACCCAGGCACACACTCATACTTGTCTCATTTGTATCACATGTGTGTGAAGGAAAAATCCACAAACACATAACCGAATGGTCACAGCAAAGCCTAAATCCCCAGGATATCAGCAATGTACCCGTAGGGCTCACCAGCCATGGTACAACGCACCAGTTACTCACCATGGCTTGGTTACACAGCTGTCGTTCGTTCGGATGCATTTCTGTAGCGAAACCAGACAAAGGTCGGTAAATCTTGAACTCAGGCCACCATCAAGCTCAGACAGACAGATACAGGCACTTAAAGGCATCAGTGCCCATCAGACTCAACTTTTTGAACCATTAGTGTATTGTAGAAACCACAGCATTAAAACGGATTCATTTGGTTGTTCCATAGTTCCCGGTAAACAGTAACCGCACTAAACGGGTGCACAATTAGGTAAATTCTAGTATTGTAATGAACATTTCCGCACCTACTGAGTGACGACGCACAGTGGTCCTGGTTAGTCCTCACCGGGTGTGCCTGAATTAACGTTTTCCTTATGTTGAATACCAGAAACGCACTCTGTCTGAATTTAATAGTAATTTGACAAGTTTGGTGTTGGCTGCATTCCTTGTCCACAGCTTAGCTGTGTCCTGGGGAGCCCACCTCTGTCCACAATTTCTGTGTTTCCTGGGGAGCCCACCCCTGTTCACGAGTTCTGTGTATCCTGGGGAGCCCACCCCTGTCCACAACTTCTGTGAATCCTGGGGAGCCCACCACTGTCCAAGATTTCTGTGTTTCCTGGGGAGCCCACCCCTGTCCACAACTTCTGTGTATCCTGGGGAGCCCACCACTGTCCAAGATTTCTGTGTTTCCTGGGGAGCCCACCCCTGTCCACAACTACTGTGTATCCTGGGAAGCCCACCACTGTCCATGATTTCTGTGTATCCTGGGAGCCCACCCCTGTTCACAACTTCTGTGTATCCTGGGGAGCCCACCCCTGTTCACGAGTTCTATGTATCCTGGGAGCCCACCCCTGTCCACAACTTCTGTGTATCCTGGGGAGCCCACCACTGTCCACGACTTCTGTGTATCCTGTGGAGCCCACATCTGTCCACAACTTCTGTGTTTCCTGGGGATCCCACCCCTGTCCATGACTTCTGTGTATCCTGGGGAGCCCACCCTGTTCACAAGTTCTGTGTATCCTGAGGAGCCCACCCCTGTCCACGACTTCTGTGTATCCTGGGGAGCCCACCCCTGTCCATGACTTCTGTGTATCCTGAGGAGCACACCCCTGTCCACAACTTCTGTGTGTCCTGGGCAGCCCACCCCTGTCCGTGACTTCTGTGTATCCTGGGGAGCCCACCCCTGTCCATGGTTCTGTGTATCCTGGGGAGCCCACCCCTGTCCATGACTTCTGTGCATCCTGGGAGCCCACCCTGTCCACGACTTCTGTGTATCCTGGGGAGCCGACTCCTGTCCATGACTTCTGTGTATCCTGGGGAGCCCACCCCTGTCCATGGCTTCTGTGTATCCTGGGAGCCCACCCATGTTCATGACTTCTGTGTATCCTGGGGAGCCCACCCCTGTCCACGACTTCTGTGTATCCTGGGGAGCCGACTCCTGTCCATGACTTCTGTGTATCCTGGGGAGCCCACCCCTGTCCATGACTTCTGTGCATCCTGAGGAGCCCACCCCTGTACACGACTTCTGTGTATCCTGGGGAGCCCACCCCTGTCCATGGCTTCTGTGCATCCTGGGGAGCCCACCCCTGTCCACGACTTCTGTGTATCCTGGGGAGCCCACCCCTGTCCACGACTTCTGTGTATCCTGGGGAGCCGACTCCTGTCCATGACTTCTGTGTATCCTGGGGAGCCCACCCCTGTCCATGGCTTCTGTGTATCCTGGGGAGCCCACACCTGTCCACAACTTCTGTGTATCCTGGGGAGCACACCCTGTCCACGACTTCTGTGTATCCTGGGGAGCACACCCCTGTCCACGATTCTGTATCCAGAGCCCACCCTGTCACGACTTCTGTGTATCCTGGGAGCACACCCCTGTTCACGACTTCTGTGTATACTGAGGAGCCCACCCCTGTCCACGACTTCTGTGTATCCTGGGGAGCCCACCCCTGTCCACGACTTCTGTGTATCCTGGGGAGCACACCCCTGTTCACGACTTCTGTGTATACTGAGGAGCCCACCCCTGTCCACGACTTCTGTGTATCCTGGGGAGCCCACCACTGTCCACGACTTCTGTGTATCCTGTGGAGCCCACATCTGTCCACAACTTCTGTGTTTCCTGGGGATCCCACCCCTGTCCATGACTTCTGTGTATCCTGGGGAGCCCACCCCTGTTCACAAGTTCTGTGTATCCTGAGGAGCCCACCCCTGTCCACGACTTCTGTGTATCCTGGGAGCCCACCCCTGTCCATGACTTCTGTGTATCCTGAGGAGCACACCCCTGTCCACAACTTCTGTGTGTCCTGGGCAGCCCACCCCTGTCCATGACTTCTGTGTATCCTGGGAGCCCACCCCTGTCCATGGTTCTGTGTATCCTGGGGAGCCCACCCCTGTCCATGACTTCTGTGCATCCTGGGGAGCCCACCCTGTCCACGACTTCTGTGTATCCTGGGAGCCGACTCCTGTCCATGACTTCTGTGTATCCTGGGGAGCCCACCCCTGTCCATGGCTTCTGTGTATCCTGGGGAGCCCACCCATGTTCATGACTTCTGTGTATCCTGGGGAGCCCACCCCTGTCCACGACTTCTGTGTATCCTGGGGAGCCGACTCCTGTCCATGACTTCTGTGTATCCTGGGGAGCCCACCCCTGTCCATGACTTCTGTGCATCCTGAGGAGCCCACCCCTGTACACGACTTCTGTGTATCCTGGGGAGCCCACCCCTGTCCATGGCTTCTGTGCATCCTGGGGAGCCCACCCCTGTCCACGACTTCTGTGTATCCTGGGGAGCACACCCCTGTCCACGACTTCTGTGTATCCTGGGGAGCCCACCCCTGTCCAGACTTCTGTGTATCCTGGGGAGCCGACTCCTGTCCATGACTTCTGTGTATCCTGGGGAGCCCACCCCTGTCCATGGCTTCTGTGTATCCTGGGGAGCCCACACCTGTCCACAACTTCTGTGTATCCTGGGGAGCACACCCCTGTCCACGACTTCTGTGTATCCTAGGGAGCCCACCCCTGTCCACGACTTCTGTGTATCCTGGGGAGCACACCCTGTTCACGACTTCTGTGTATACTGAGGAGCCCACCCCTGTCCACGACTTCTGTGTATCCTGGGGAGCCCACCCCTGTCCACGACTTCTGTGTATCCTGGGAGCACACCCCTGTTCACGACTTCTGTGTATACTGAGGAGCCCACCCCTGTCTACGACTTCTGTGTATCCTGGGGAGCCGACTCCTGTCCATGACTTCTGTGCATCCTCGGGAGCCCACCCCTGTCCATGGCTTCTGTGTATCCTGGGGAGCTCACCCCTGTCCATGACTTCTGTGCATCCTGGGAGCCCACCCCTGTCCACGACTTCTGTGTATCCTAGGGAGCCCACCCCTGTCCACGACTTCTGTGTATCCTGGGGAGCCCACCCCTGTCCATGGCTTCTGTGTATCCTGGGGAGCCCACACCTGTCCACAACTTCTGTGCATCCTGGGAGCCCACCCCTGTCCATGACTTCTATGTATCCTGGGGAGCCGACTCCTGTCCATGACTTCTGTGTATCCTGGGGAGCACACCCCTGTCCATGGCTTCTGTGTATCCTGGGGAGCCCACACCTGTCCACAACTTCTGTGTATCCTGGGGAGCACACCCCTGTTCACGGCTTCTGTGCATCCTCGGGAGCCCACTCCTGTCTATGGCTTAGCTGTATCCTGGGGAGCACACCCCTGTCCACGGCTTCTGTGTATCCTCAGGAGCCCACACCTGTCTATGGCTTAGCTTTATCCTGGGGAGCACACCCCTGTCCACGGCTTCTGTGTATCCTCAGGAGCCCACACCTGTCTATGACTTAGCTGTATCCTGCGGAGCACACCCCTGTCCACGGCTTCTGTGTATCCTCAGGAGCCCACACCTGTCTATGGCTTAGCTGTATCCTTGGGAGCCCACCCCTGTTCAGAACCTGGCCCAATTTATGCAATTTTTGTGTGGGTTGCTAATTAACTTAATTTTGCACTTGCTTGAAGAAAATCCCAATTTAAAAATAGAAAAATGTTAGATAACAATCAGAATAATAATACTACAGCTCCATACAATCTGAGTTTAACAGGGCCTCAGTATCGCAGCCATCTTGGCGCCATCCAGGTTGAAAACTGTTTATCCCCCAGACATGGATTACGGCATGTGTCAGAACGATGGACAGGTATGGAATATTTTTGTTTTTACTATTTTAGTTTTATTACAGGAGATCGAGGGCTTCGGTGGAATTAGTTGAGGTCGTAAGTATGGTTTAATTAAGATTATTAAAGGAGTCTGTTTCATTCTTTCAATTAAAGGACTTTTTTCTGGGTGTTTGTGTTTTCTTACAATGTGACTATGGGGTTAGGAATGGGGGTATCTTATTGATGCCTCTCCATTACTAAACTCAGGGCTTGATGTCACCTGACAATACAAAGGTGCATCAACTCCCCCCAACTATCACCCCACTTGCCACTGCTACAGGACAAGTGGGAAGAGCCAGGCTTAGCGCCAGAATTGGTGCATCTAACAGATGTGCCTTTTCTGGGCAGCTGCGGGCTGCTATTTTTAGGCTGGGGGTGGCCAATATCCATGGTCCCTAACCAGCCTGAGACTATCAGCCCCCAGCTGTCTGCTTTAGCAAGGCTTGTTGTCAAAAAATAGGGGGACCCCAAGCTGCTTTTTTAATTATTTATTTAAATAATTAAAAAAGCAGCATGGGGACCCCTCTATTCTTGATAACCAGCCTTGCTAAAGCTGACAGCTGAGGGTTGCAGCTTCCAGCTTTGAGTTTTGCCTAGCTGATTTGCAAAAATAAAGGGGAACCCACATCGTTTTTTTTTTAATTATTTATTTACAGCGCAGGAGCACTAAACTCAATAGTCTATGGTGGTCATGAAAAATATATTACAGGTGGTGTCCTAAGTCCTAATTGGGCTCCCTCTCCTATTCTCCCCGCCAAAAGAAAAAGCAAAACAAACATATAAAAATTTGACAGAGTAAGTGGGCATACCTCCAATCACTGAAGATATTCACAACATACATAATTGTGTCCCTTCTGAAGCCCACTAGTGTTCACACCACCTGTAATATATTTTTCTTGACCACCATAGACTATGAAGCCTCCTCATGCATTGTCTGATATATCCAAAGTGAATTCCCTCACACAAAGTTCCCCTACAATAATTCCCACACGCACAGTATAATGCCCCCATAATGTCTCAACCTACAGTCATGGCCAAAAGTTTTGAGAATGACACAAATATTAATTTTTACAAAGTCTACTGCTTCACTTTTTCTAATGACAATTTGCATATACTCCAGAATGTTATAAAGAGTGATCAGCTTAACAGCAATTACTTGCAAAGTCAATATTTGGCTAGAAAATGAACTTTATCCCCAAAACACATTTCAACATCATTGCAGCCCTGCCTTAAAAGGACCAGCTAATCTCTTTTCAGTGATTGCCCCATTAACACAGGTGTGGGTGTTGATGAGGACATGGCTGGAGATCAATCTGTCATGATTAAGTAAGAATGACACCACTGGACACTTTAAAAGGAGGCTGGTGCTTGGCATCATTGTTTCTCTTCTGTTAACCATGGTTATTTCTAAAGAAACACGTGCAGTCATCATTGCAATGCACAAAAATGGCCTAACAGGGAAGAGTATCGCAGCTAGAAAGATCACACCTCAGTCAACAATCTATCGCATCATCAAGAACTTCAAGGAGAGAGGTTCCATTGTTGCCAAAAAGGCTCCAGGGCACCCAAGAAAGACCAGCAAGCGCCAGGACCGTCTCTTAAAAGTGTTTCAGCTGCGGGATCGGGCTACCAGCAGTGCAGAGCTTGCTCAGGAATGGCAGCAGGCAGGTGTGAGTGCATCTGCACGCACTGTGAGACGGAGACTCTTGGAGCAAGGCCTGGTCTCAAGGAGGGCAGCAAAGAAGCCACTTTTCTCCAGAAAAAACATCATGGACAGACTGATATTCTGCAAAAGGTACAGGCAGTGGACTGCTGAGGACTGGGGTAAAGTTATTTTCTCTGATGAATCCCCTTTTCGATAGTTTGGGACATCAGGAAAACGCCTCATTAGGAAAAGACAAAGTGAGCGCTACCACCAGTCTTGTCTCATGCCAACTGTTAAGCATCCTGAAACCATTCATGTGTGGGGTTGCTTCTCAGCCAAGGGAATCGGCTCTCTCACAGTCTTGCCTAAAAACACAGCCCTGAATAAAGAATGATACCAGAATGTCCTCCAAGGGCAACTTCTCCCAACCCTCCAAGAGCAGTTTGGCGATCAACAATGCCTTTTCCAGCATGATGGAGCACCTTGCCATAAAGCAAAGGTGATAACTAAATGGCTCAGGGAACAAAACATAGAGATTTTGGGTCCATGGCCTGGAAACTCCCCAGATCTTAATCCCATTGAGAACTTGTGGTCAATCATCAAGAGACGGGTGGACAAACAAAAACCTAAAAATTCTGACAAAATGAAAGCATTGATTGTGCAAGAATGGACTGCTATCAGTCAGGATTTGGTCCAGAAGTTGATTGAGAGCATGCCAGGGAGAATTACAGAGGTCCTGAAGAAGAAGGGTCAACACTGCAAATATTGACTTGCTGCATTAACTCATTCTAACTGTCAATATAAGCTTTTGTTACTCATATGTTTGCAATTATTATATTTCTGTCTGTGATAAAAACATCTGTCAAACACACATAAAAACCAGAGGGCAGCAGGTCATGTGAAAATATAATATTTGTGTCATTCTCAAAACTTTTGGCCATGACTGTATATATGATGCTGCCACAGCACACCCGACACAATATAATGCCCCCTACAGTGCCCAAAGAAAATCAGGATGCTTCCACAATACTTCCAGCACATTACAATGCCGCCACCGTGTCCCAAGCATTATGATTCCTTTATAGTGCCTCAACACAGTATGATTTCTACCAAGAGACCTTCCTCAGCCTCCTAGCACAGTATAATAACCTCACAGCCATTGAACATAGAATAACTCCCGTAAACTGCTCCCACCTAGTATGATTCTGAAGTTTTTCCTCACAAACATTATAATAGTCCTCACAGCCACCCAAACAATATATTGTCACTTAATGCCCCATACCCATAAAAATATATTGGCCCCGCCACAGTATGAAGACCTCATAGCTTCCAAAACAGTATGATGGTCACCACAATTCCCCACACATAGTATAATGTCACCACTGTGTCCATACACTGTATGGTGCCCCAACAGTGTCCCACACACAGTATCATAGCCCCCACAGCTCCTCACATAGAGTATAAAGTCTCCACAGCCTCACACTTAGTATGATGCCCACACAGCCCTCAATACATTGTATGATGCCCCAACAGTCTCCCACACACAGTATCAAGAACCCCACAGCCCCTCACACAGAATATAAAGCCTCCTCAGGCTCACACTCAGTATGATGGCCACCACAATCCCCCACGCACTGTATGATGCCCCAACAGTCTCCCACACAGTATCATGGCTCTCACATAGAGTATGAAGCCTCCATAGCCTCACACGCAGTATGATGGCCACCACAATCTCCCACACACTGTATGATGCCCCAACAGTCTCCCACACACAGTATCATGGCCCTCACATAGAATATGAAGCCCCACAGAATCACACTCATTATGATGGCCACCATAATCCCCTCACACTGTATGATGCCCCAACAGTATCATTGGTCTTACATAGAGTAAGAAGCCTCCACAGCCACACACTAGGTATGATGGCCACCACAATCTCCCACACATTGTATGATGCTCCAACCATCTCCCACACACAGTATCATGGCCCTCACATAGAGTGTGAAGCTTCCATAGCCTCACACGCAGTATGATGGCCAACACAATCTCCCACATATTGTATGATGCCCCAACAGTCTCCCAAACACAGTATCATTGGTTTTACATAGAGTAAGAAGCCTCCACAGTCACACACTAAGTATGATGGCCACACATGCCTCACCGCTGCACACTTTTAGGTGCTCCAAAAGTCTCCCACACACAATATCATGGCCCCAACAATCCCTCACATACACTATGATGACCTCACAGTTCTCACCACATTATGATGTCACTACAGTTTCCCCACTTCAAGTACTCAACGTAATAAAAGTAAAACCTACCGGTCTTGCCTATTGCCCTGATTTGATGTTCCACTTTTTGCGGTGTGGTGTGAGGTTATGTGCAGGGGGCATTATCTAGGTACATCATTATCCCTGATGTGCTTACTCAGACACATTGACTTAATAGTTGAAAAGGGAGCCACGGAGGCAGATACAATTGAAATTGAGCCACCAGGCAGGATCTCCTGACTCACGGGCACTATGGTGGCCTTGTGGACTTTGTGATAGCCACAGGTTGATTAGTCATAAGGATCACAAGGATTGAGTATTTGACTTTACAGCTAAACAGAGAAACCTTATTTATTATTTTACCTACTTATACACCACATAAGTAACCAATAGAATAAAAACACCTACTACTGTGTCAGTAACAAATCTCCCAGAATGGCACATTGTGTCACAGCTGGATGAGAAACCAATATTACAGCCAACTTCTACTACAGTGGTGTAAAATAGGAATGTAGCCCGAGTGCAATCAACAAAGAGTATAAAACCTGATAAATATGAAGCTACGGGAGTGTAACCACAGGCAATAAAGCAATAACAATATATACTGCCTAGAAAAAGTGTTCACACCCCGTGAACTTTTCCACATTTTTCAAGTGATAACTATAAACCTAAATTACGTATTTGGATGCAGACATTTCTGCACCATTTCTGCATCTCTTGGCAGGAAAAATACAGCTGCAAAAATGCAAATTATGATGAGTTGTACTGTTGTGTTTTTTTTTTGCCATGTTCACTAAATGCTAAAACTGAGCGGCCATTATGATTTTCTAGGTCATTATGAGTTCATAGACACCAAACATGTCTAGGCTCTTGTTTATTTATACGGTGAAAAAAAATTCTAAAGTTTGTTAAAAAAAAATTGCGCCATTTTCCGATACCCGTTAGCGTTTCCATTTTCCATGATCTGGGGTTGAGTGAGGGATTATTTTTTGAGTGCCGAGATGAAATTTTTAATGATATCATTATAGTGCAGATACGATCTTTTGATCACCCGTTATTGCATTTTAATGCAATGTTGCGGCGACTAAAAAAAAGTAAATCTGGAGTTTTGACTTTATTTCTCGTTTAGGCAACTTTCACACATCCGTTTTTCCAATCTGGCACAATGAGAGAGAGAGAGAGACGGATGCGCCGCTTCAGGCGCTGTCCGGTTTTTGCGGCGGAAAAAAAACCTGTTCCTCCAGCCGTTTTGTCCGGCAGCCGGAAATGTAATTTATGACAGATCCGGAAAAAAATGGACAAAACAGAAGGAAATGCGGCACAATCCGGCGCTAATGCAGTCAATGATAAAAAACCGGATCCAGCCGTTGAAAAAAACGGATCCAGTGGTTGAAAAAAACGGATCCATTTAAAAAAAAAAAAAAACGGATCGCGCCTGATGGCAAAAAACTGATGTGTGAAAGTAGCCTTAACGATCAGGTTAATTCTTTTTTTATATTGACAGATCGGGCAATTCTGAACGTGGCGATACCGAATATGTGTATGCGACAGGGAGGTGATTTGAACTTTTATATATATACTTTTTTTATATTTTTAAAAACATTTTTTTTTTTACTTTTTGCATGCTTCAATAGTGTCCATGGGAGACTAGAAGCTGCCATAACCCGATCGGCTCTGCTACATAAGGGGATGATCATTTCACCTGTATGCAGCAGAAATGCTCACTTGCTATGAACGCTGACCACCAGGCAGTGCTCATAGCAATCCGGCTATGACAACCATAGAGGTCTGCTGGAGATCTCTGGTTGTCATGCCAACCCATCGGTGACCCGTGATAACGTGATGAGGTCACTGGTGGGCGGGATTTCTGGCACGTGTACCGGAAGCGCGAGTGAGAGATTGACAGCAGCATTTAACTAGTTAACAGACTCGGGTGGATCGCGATTCCACCCGCGGCTGTTAAAGGCAAAACAACTGACATGTGTCGGAAAAGATATGGGCTCAGTGCCAGAGCCCACATCAAAGGGAGGGAGTCCGACATCGGCGTACTATTACTCCCGATGTCGGAAAGGGGTTAATGGTCAAATAAATAAATTAAAAAAATGATGTGCAAAGGTAAAGCAGACAGCTGTGGGCTGATATTATCTGGCTGGGAAGGTCCATGCTTATTGCGCCCTTCCCAGCCTAAATACCAGTACACAGCTGCCCCAGAAGTGGCGGATGAGATGTACCAATTCTGGAGCTTCGCCTCACCTCTTCCCGATTGCTCTGGTATGTTGGCAATCAGGGTAATTGGTCTTGGGGTTGATTTCAACCGTAAATTGTCCAAGAACACAGCTGACCTCAATCCCTGGTGTTAGTAATGGAGAGGCATCTATCAGAAACCCCCATTACTAACCCAATAAGTAAAAGGAAAACTCACACACAAAATATTTATTTAAATGAACACTCCCAGTCCCCACACTTTCCCCTGTTCACTATTTTATTAAAAAAAAGGAAAAAAAATTCCCACATAGGTCCAACTTAGTCCACGGAATCCGATGTAGTCCAGGTAATCTGACGTAATTCGACGTAGTCCAAGGAATCCAACATAAGCCATTGAATCCGATGATGTCCAAGGCATCTGACGTAATCCACCGAATCTGACGTTGTCCGCTGAAACTGACATAGTCCACCGAACCTGACGTAGTCCACCAAATCCGACGTAGTCCACCGAATCTGACATAATACACCGAATCTAACGTATTAAACAAATTGAAATCTGCTAAACATAAAATGAGAGAAATAAAAACATACTGTCACTCCTTCAATTTATTGGAGAAAATGTTCTGATGCCGTTCCAACGTCGTCCTCCGAATCTGACGCATGAAGAGCAGTGACGTTACTGACATTACTGATGTCACCGCTCTTCAGAGGTGCCGGTTCTTGCGCAGCGCAGTGTGAGCCGGGATTGTCTCCTTCTAAAGCCCATGTAGTCTCAGAACGAGGATGCATAGGCTTTGGATGACAGATTCAGGGAATGTCAAGGGGAGCGCTGGACTATGTTGGACCTGTGTGGGAACTTCTTTATTTTTCTTCAGAAATTGAACCAGGAAAAAAATCAGGGAATGTTTATTTTAGTAATGATTTTTTTTTGTGTGAGTATTTTCTTTTTACTTACTGGGTTAGTATGGGGGGTTTCTGATAGACTCATCTCCATTACTAACACCAGGGCATGATGTCAGCTGTGTTTTTGGATAATTCACAGCTCACATCAACCCCAGCTACCATTACCACAATTGCCACTGCACCAGGACAATTGGGAAGAGCCGGGCAAAGTGCTTCAGGAACTGATGTGTGCTTGTATTTTTAGGTTTGGAAGGGTCTGGAAACAATGGACCTTCCCAGGCTGATAACATCAGCTTTCAGCTGTCTGCTTTACCTTTGCTGGTTACAAAAAAAGGGAAGGACCCTGAGTCTTTTTTTTTTTCATTTATTTAATCATAAAAACTGTCCTGTGACCTCCACAGGGGCAATTTTATTATGTTAGGGTATTGTGCAATTAAATGTCTATAAGTCTGTCTATACACGTCTGTCTGTATTTCTGCACGTCTGTCTATATAAGTTTATTCAGCCATCCATTCATTAAAACCATTAAGAAGAGAAAATAGAGGAATTTGTAGGATGCAAAAAACAGACCCAAGACACAATATAAACACTGCTGTCAATGGTAACTAAAAGTTACAATGAAATAACATCCATTCCTGAAGACCATTGGTGTAAATATGAGATGGCTAGATACATACCTAGAATATAAATAACAGATAGATAATGGATGGTCGTGTAGTGTAAGGAGTGAACAGATCTACAGTGTCACGTATATATAAAGAGAGTAACCAGGGTGTGTGCAAATAATGCTCCAAGGGGAGACGGTATGGGGGTCTCACAAAGGGAGAGCTAAGCCGGTGCCAACAATGAGCAGCAGCACGTTCACTCCTGGAGACGATCTTTGCCAGGTTGTGTTTTTATCTTTATTGTAGGGTTATAATAAAGGGATAATAGATTTTTCAGATGACATCTGCAATAAATTGTTGCATCATACGTTATAGTTGTTCTCATTTTGGGTCTGTGTCACCAAGTTCACGATTTATCTAAGGCGGTGCTGGAAAGTTCTCTGTCACATCATTACGGCTCTACAAACTGCCAGATAAGCGAGGAAGGGCTGCGTAAACTAGATATGAGTTTAAGGTCAGAAATCTTTTCCTTTAATGCCACAACGAGAGCCCGTGTCCAGGAGGATAACCTTCAGGTGTGAATTTTGTCATTTTCAGAGGGAACAAACTTTAGCATTTTATTCTTGCAATAGCAATCCCAGAAATTTCAGAAGATTTTGCCCCATAAAGGCGACCCTGTGTATTCACCCCTGTGTATTCACCCCTGTGTATTCACCCCTGTGTATTCACCCCTGTGTATTCATTGCAATGGTACTCATAGGTGTCAGAGAGGATTCACCTCGGATGACCCTTCTCTATCACCCCATTGAGTAGTCTGAACTTGAACCGTCTATTTATTGTATATATGGCCACTTGTCACAAGGTGACTCGGGCTGGTGGTAAGCGCCGCCCTACTCACTGTATTAGCGGCTTTGCTCCTCCCATGTCTGAGATGCCTTGTGTAACATCTCTAGTTCTGTTATATCTCCTACTGCTGAACATCCTCCACCCACCTACAGGGAGGAACAACCAGACTTTGAAGGAACTTGTAGCCTCTGGGTGCTGCAGTGATTAGCTTCCCTGGCCTATTCCTCATCAGCAGGTGTTATATAAGGCCGATCCTCCATCTACACCTTACCTGATCTTAGCTTTAGTTGCTGTTACTAACTTGTGCTCTGGCAAGGAGTAGTTTTTCTCCATTTATCTTGCCTGATCTCTCCACTCCTGACCCTGGCTATGTATAATGATCTTGTGCTGCCTGCCCCAACCTGGGACCTCCTGAGTACACTTCTGTCTTTTCTCCCTGTGCTCCGCATTCCTTTACTTGACCGTGGCCCATCTGCTGCAGGTCCAGAGACTGCCCTGGAGTGGCACCTGGTGGTGACTACCTACAGCCCTCGCCTATCCTCATCATCGGTGGCTCTAGTAAAAACCGAGTAGTCTCTAGGTCACTCCCCTCCAGAGTAAGCCCGGCCATAGACGTAGTCCACACCCATCATCACCCACAAATCTAATGGTAAATTGCCTACAAGCTTTAGTGGAAATGCATCTGTCTGTGGTTTTATTACCCAAAACAACTGTAATTGAAAGGTGTTTTGCTGATGAGATACCAAAGCCCTGGCCACCAAGACTAACGACAAAGCCAGTTTAGGATATTACAGTTCCCTATACTAAGTTACTAGTTATAAACATTTAAACTCTCAATAGTTGGAAATGATGATTCCAGTAGTGATATGGCTACGGAAGGAGCATGGAGGATCGGTGCTGTGGTACTCAGAAGGAATAATAGCAGGGATAAGTCCCCCATGATCGGCTATTTCATACTTTACAACTCCATACTTTCCGTACTTACCGTTTCAGGTAACGCTCTGTCTGGTTTGCTTTCCAAGGACATCCTTGTAGAGCGTTAATCACTGCATAAAATGAAGGTCTGTCCAATCTAGAGGAAAAAATGTTACTGTGAGAACAATTTATGGAAATACAGGGACAGAGACAACCTGTGTAAGACATAAAATATATATATAGACAGTGAAACCCTCCGATTGCCAGAAATTGTCCTTGTGAGTCAGAGGTTTTTGTGCCACGCTCTAAGGTTTGATGCTTCTCTTGGCTTCTTTTCATACGTTGGTTCTTCCATCTTTGGTTGTATCCAACACACTTACCGAAGCGTTCAATGGAAAATTGTAGCAAAAATAATCATGCAAAAGTAAGTCGCAGATAAGTTGCACAAATGTTCCTTAATGTGTATACTTCACAGGTGTAACTAAAGAAAGATGTTTAACGCTTTTCTGTGCTTCGTATTCACATCCTAACAGAACAAGAAACTTTCCATTAGGACGTCTTCAGGCAAGTTGTGGTGGTCTCCAGGATGGTGGCATTGGGTCTCTCTACGTCAGGTGCACCGCTCTTTCATCTTCTTTTCCTGCACTTGCCGACAGTAAACCAGTTTATTGGCAAGGTTTTTGGCAAAGAATCATCATCATTAATAAATCATGTTGACAAATTAATCATAAAATAAATAAATCTTATTCAAAGGACTTTATTTCTAATCTTCATGATTGTACCATCAGCACTGCCATCTGCTACTTGCAAACATGCAGATCAGGGTGGTGAGTGAACACTTTATGGCCCACGACCAAGCCCAATTTGGCTACTGTTGGGCAGACGTAGAAGATGTATGGAAGCTTGGAGAGACTTGCAGTAATATGATCACTGCAGAGAGGCAGTAAATTAGTACTGTCCACATAAAGACTTTTCTCTCCTGCTCACTAATCTGCTTATTATCAGGTCTCTCCGAACTGGCAAAATATATCTCTGCCCACAGCAGGCAACTGATTGGCAAAGGGCTACATGACCACCGATTGGTAAAATATTTGCCTATTATTAGTCAATCTTATAGCCTGTTCACACAGGTCACGGCTCAGAATAAGGATCTTCTGCCCAGCACAAAAGATCATTTTACCACGAGGGCAGCACGGTGGCTCAGTGGATATCAGTGCAGCCTTGCAGCGCTGAAGTCCTGGGTTTGAATCCCACCAAGGACAACATCTGCAAGGAGTTTGTATGTTCTCCTTGTGTTTGCGTGGGTTTCCTCCTACACTCCAAAAAACAAACAGATAGGGAATATAGATTGTGAGCCCCATCGGGGACAGTGACGATAATGTGTGCAAACTGTAAAGTGCTGTGGAATATGTTAGAGCTATATAAAATTAAAGATTATTATTATTATACAAAGGTGGCAGCAGCATCTGTGTTACTAATCACTAGTATTTGTTGCGCCACTCTGGCTTTTACAGCTTGCAGTCTCTGAGGCATGGACTTCATGAGTGTCACACAGGACCTTCATCAATCTGGCTCATCTTTCTCTGATTGCTGTTTGCCAGATCAGCTTTGCAGGTTGGTAGCTTTGTCATGGACCATTTTCTTCATCTTCAACCAAGATTTTCATTGGATTGAGATCGGACTATTTGCGGCCATGACGTTTGACTTATGTGTCTTTTTTCAAGGAAAGTTTTCACATTTTTGCTCTATGGCAGGATGATATTCATCTTGAAAATGATTTCATACATCCAAAACATCCTTGCAATTGATGGATATAAAAGTGTCCAATTTCAACATAAACTTGTGAATTTATTGAAATGTAATGACAGCCATCTCTCCCAGTGCCTTTACCTGACATGCAGCCCCATATCATCTATAACTGTGAAAATTTGCATGTTTCTTCAGGCAGTCATCTTTATAAATCTCATTTGGAATGGCTCCAAGCAAAAGTTCCAGCATCATCACTTGCCCATAGAAGATTAGTGATACATCACTCAATATGACTTTCATCCAGTCATCACATCCACGATTGCTTTCCTTAGCCCATTGTAACCTGTTTTTTTCTGTTTAGGTGTTAATGATGGCTTTCGTTTAGCTTTTCTGTATGTAAAATACCATTTCCTTTAGGCGGTTTTTACAGTTCGGTCACAGATGTTGATCTAGTTTCCACCCATTCGTTCTCATTTGTTTTGTTGTGCATTTCCCGTTTTGGAGACATATGCTTAAGATTCCGGTCTTGATCTTTGATGTCTTCCTTGGTCTACCAGTATGTTGCTTTAACAACCTTCCATGTTGTTTGTATTTGGTCCAGATTTTTAGACATAGCTGACTGTGAACAACCAACATCTTTTGCAACATTGCGTGATGATTTACCTCTTTTAAGAGTTTGATAATCCTCTCCTTTGTTTCAATTGCATCTCTCGTGTTGGAGCCATGATTCATGTCAGTCACTTGGTGGCAACAGCTCTCCAAGGTGTGATCACTCTTTTTGAAATGCAGACTAACGAGCAGATCTAATTTGATGCAGGTGTTAGTTTTGAAATCATATATCCATGCCCTATCGGCAATCCTTTATTAATAAAATACCACAATAGGTAGCACCAGAAATAAAGTGATAAACAAAAAACAAAAAACGTGTATACCTATCTTAAAAGCTCAAGGGATAAACTGATGGTCCCTAGTGCAAGTCTGGGCTGACTCCTACCTAACAGCAGAGGTTGGCACCCTAGGGGGGAGCGTTGTGGCGCCCCCGCTCCACGATGGCTGTCCCTAGTGTCCCTGTTAGGCCCTTACACCTAAGGGAATCCCTCTACCCAGGTGATAGGGGGACCCCTACAAAATAACAGAGTCCAGCTAGCACTAAAGGTGACCCTAGGTCCCTAGAGTGAATAAAATCAGTACACAAACACACGTAGTAGTGGGTGGTATATTGAGAATAAATGTGCTGTCTGAGATAATTAATAGACAACAATCTCCTTTATATAATAGGAGTTTATGATATTTCTATCTTCTCCTTATTTCATAGGAGCTTATGATATACAACTCTTCTCACCCCACAATTGTCATGATTGAAAAAGAGCCGCAAACTATTATAAATCACTTCAGTGTCTCACAAATATGCTTCAACTGTATATGAGGAGTATGACCAAACGAATAAACAGCCAAGCTGTATGTCACCTATTAGGCTGTAATCTGATATCGGATATAACATAATATATTATACAATCCCTACCACAGAGAAGGGGAAATGGATGTATGTCAATGAGGGATTATTTGATTTATACCCTTCTTAAGACAATTCAATGTGGTATGAGAGGAACCATACAGATAAAGAATGAAAAATAATAATATCAAATGAAGGTCAGCCTCTCCTCCCCTGTATATAGCGATATTGCAGTATCAGTGTCAGTATATTCTTATGAACCTGGACCGATCTTGAATCCCTACCATAGCAAAGGGGATATAGATATATGATGAGGGATTAATATAGCAAATAACTCTATACCCTCCTTAATGCAGTCCGAATAGGTATAGTGGGAAAAATGCCGGTATTAAACCGATATAGATTTGATATACACGGCCCTCTCCACAATGCACGATACTATTAGATCAAACACCACAATGGGTGTATATTGAGAGACTAAGTAATGTGAAAAAATGCACAGCGGTACTCATCCCTCCTCATGACAATCCCACCACCGTCAGAAATAACGCCTCGACGCGTTTCGCCCCATGGGCTCTTCAGGAGGCTAGATGCATAGATGTCAGGTGTCAAAAATCATGGTGCAGAAGCTAACCGATACTTTCTTACTCACTGTTATTTAAATCTGCCGCCATATCGAACGCTCAATCATCTCCGACTTCCTGTATGTGTCGGCGCGTGCTCGCCCCCCTGTGGGCTCCTCCCACACGCGTCACGTCCGCCTGTATGCATGCCTGGAAGTCCCTGACGCCAACAATGGGCGTGTCTCTCTCCACCGCTGCATCAGTGGTACGCTGCCTATCGGGAGTAGGGGGTGTGTCGCAGTGCTTCGACCTCATAACCGATAGAGGGAATAAGTCTCAGCTATAGGCGATTCATATAGTGGCTAAATCCACTTCAGCGCCAGTCGGGCATTGCAGTCTAAATATCGCCCCTCCGCAAATCCGGTTCGATCCCCATCAGGGGACACAAAATAAAGGGCATAACTTAATACCCCCATCTGTCCATTTACGTTGTATGTGACTGCGGGGACATAAATTAAATAATAAATATAATACATACGGCAGTAAAATGTGAGTCTTTTTGATTTCAAAGATGCATTTTAATCTCTCCCCTTATAGGGACAGAAGACGCATAGTCTTGTATAGGCAATTTCATATAGTCGTCCAAAACCAGAACTTGGTTATAGGAAGCAGGCAAATGACATTTGATCGTTAAGTCCATGGGGTTCTAGAGATTCTAGTCTAAAGATCCATTCACATTCTCGTCTGAGAATGGTCTTATCCACATCCCTCCCCTAGGATTTACATTGACAACCTCCAGGATCATGAAACGAAGCTCCCCCATCCTTCCCCCGTGTTGATTGTTGATATGTCTCGCTAGTGGAGTATCTCTCATGTTCCTTATATCCCCATGTGTTCCCCCACTCTCCTTCTAAACTCCCTTTTTGTTTTACCCACATAATCTTTGGGGCAAGTACAGGTTCCCTTGTATACCACAGCCGTGGTCTTGCAGTTGGCAAAGTCTCTTAGGTAGAATCTTCTACCTGTATGGGCGCTACAAAAAGATTTCATGGGTGCCATCCATTTACACATGCTACAGTCTCCACAAGTGAAGAACCCAATAGGTTTTCTATCCAGCCATGTGCCCACTATAGAGGGTCTTTTATATTGGCTATGTACCAAACGATCTCTGATAGATTTACCCTTTCTAAAGGTGACACTGGGCCTTACACCTATCAGATCCCTCAAGTCTGGGTCCATTCTAAGCACGTCTGTAACGGGTCTGGGAGGCGGAACCTCTGAGCTTTATTATACAAGGAGGCTCTCCTTGTAAAGGAGCGGGTGGCGCCCGGGGAGATGGATAGGAAGTCACTGCAAGTGACGGGGGCAGTCTCTGGGTAGACAGGCAGGTAGTCACGGCAAGTGACCGGGGCAGTCTCTGGGTAGACAGGCAGGAAGTCACGGCAAGTGACCGGGGCAGTCTCTGGTTAGGCAGGCAGGAAGTCACAGCAAGTGACCGGGGCAGTCTCTGGGTAGACAGGCAGGAAGTCACGTCAAGTGACCGGGGCAGTCTCTGGTTAGGCAGGCAGATAGTCACCGCAAGTGACCGGGGCAGTCTCTGGTTAGACCGGCAGGAAGTCACAGCAAGTGACCGGGGCAGTCTCTGGTTAGGCAGGCAGGTAGTCACAGCAAGTGACCGGGGCAGTCTCTGGATGAACAGGCAAGCAAGGAGCCGGGGCAGTCTTTGACTGAACAGGTATATACGACCTGAGATGGTGGAGACTCCCGGTAGGCTAGCAGGCAGATGACAGATGAGCGCCCCCAAGTGAGCAGGCGAGAGTCTCTGGAACAGCCGATGAACACTGCAGGTGATGGCCGAACCTTCAGGTGGGATTGCAGTCAGATGGCAGATGAGTGCTCCCAAGTAAGCAGGCGAGAGTCTCTGGGATTGCCGATGGTCACCGCATGTGACGGCCGAACCTCCAGGCAGGTAGCAGACAGCAGACTGGCAGGAAACAGGCAGGTAACTGGAAACGGACCCTGAGGGCTGAAGCAGAGTAAACAGTGCAACAACAACATTGCTCGGCACCTCCATTAAGGAGGAAGCACTTTATATAGGGTGGAGTCCTCCGGCATTGGCCGGGGACCTTTTTGAAAGATGCGCGCGGCCCCTTTAAGAGCGGGGGAGGGCGCGGGCGCGCGCCCTAAGTCCAGCAGCAGGGAAGGAGCGCGCGGCCCCAGCAGGGTGGAAGGAGGACGCTGAGCGCGGGTAAGGGGGGCGACGTCCCTGCCTGGCAGAGGACGCTGTCGCAGGGGAACAGCGTCCCTGCCTGGCAGAAGGCAGGGACGCCGATGCTACAGTACCCCCCCTTAGGCCCCCCCCTTTTTAGGCCAGAAAGAAATTTAGCTAGGATGAGAGGGGCATGGATGTTCTCCCGAGGTTCCCACGTTCTCTCCTCAGGACCAAACCCCTTCCAATCCACCAGAAAATAGGTCTTTCTTCCTACCCTTTTGGTGGCCAGAATGTTCTCTACCTCAAATTCGTCTTCAGCAGACACAGGAGCAGGAGGTGTACCTGTAGACTTGAAAAAAGAGTTAAGTACCACCGGTTTGAGGAGAGATACATGGAAGGAGTTAGGAATCCGCAAATTGGCCGGGAGTTTCAATTTATAAGACACCGGGTTGATCTGACTGATGATCTCAAAAGGACGGATGAACCGAGGACCCAACTTGTAGGAAGGAATCTTGAGCCGGACATACTTGGATGAAAGCCAGACCTTACCCCCAGGACGGAATTGAGGAGGATCCAAACGTCTTTTGTCAGCATGTTTCTTCATGCGCTCAGACGACAGAACGAGCGCGGACCGGGCACTCTCCCATATGGAGGAAAATTTGTTAACCAGAGATTCCGCAGCTGGATTGTCCACAGAGATGGAGACAGGAACAGGGATCCGGGGGTGTTGACCGAAGACTACAAAAACGGAGATTTGGAGGAAGATTCACTCTCGTGATTGTTATAAGAGAATTCGGCCCAAGGCAGGAGATCCACCCAGTCAGAATGGTGGGCATTAACGAAGTGCCGAAGATAACTGGTCAAATTCTGATTGATTCGCTCGACTTGTCCATTGGACTGCGGGTGGTAAGCGGAGGAGAAATCCAAGGTGACGTCTAGCAACTTACAAGTGGCTCTCCAGAATCGTGAGGTGAACTGTACCCCACGATCCGACACAATGTGACGAGGCAGACCATGAAGACGGAAGATGTGGCGGATAAAGTCTTTAGCCAACTCGGGTGCAGACGGAAGCCCTGGCAGGGGAATGAAGTGAGCCATCTTGGAAAATCGGTCAACGACCACCCAAATGACCGTACAACCGGCAGAGACGGGCAGATCTGTTATGAAGTCCATGGCTATATGCTGCCAGGGGGCAGCGGGTACAGGAAGCGGAAGAAGACGGCCGGCAGGCAGGTGTCTCGGAACTTTGTTGCGGGCACAGGAGACACAGGCAGAAACAAAGTCTATTACGTCCTTGTGCAGGGTAGGCCACCAGTAATGCCGAGTAATGAGCTGGAGGGTCTTTTTCTGACCAGCGTGGCCAGCTAGTTTAGACGAATGACCCCAGTGTAGGATTCTCTCCCGATCGGTTACCGATACGAACGTCTTGCCAGGAGGGAGACGATTTAGACTCACGGGAGCCACCCGCATCACTCTGGCGGGATCGATGATATGTCTAGGTTCCTCCTCGAGATCCGACACCAGGAAGGACCGGGACAAGGCGTCCGCCTTGATGTTCTTGTCGGCCGGACGAAAATGTAACAGAAAATCAAAGCGGGCAAAAAACAAGGACCACCGGGCTTGGCGAGGGTTAAGTCTCTGGGCATGCTGGAGGTAAGCCAGATTTTTGTGGTCAGTGTAAATGATTACCGGATGAAGAGCCCCCTCGAGTAGGTAACGCCACTCCTCCAATGCCAGTTTGATGGCCAATAACTCTCGGTCTCCTATGGAGTAATTGCGCTCAGAAGAGGAGAAGAGTTTGGAGACGAAGCCGCAAGATACCATCCTCCCGGATGAAGACTTTTGAGTAAGTACCGCTCCGGCTCCAGAAGAGGAAGCGTCCACCTCCAGGAAGAACTGCTTGTTACCGTCCGGGCGATGCAGCACTGGAGCGGAGGAGAAGGCCTGTTTTAAAGAAAGAAAGGCCTCCTCTGCTTCGGGCATCCACTGTTTGGGATTAGCATCCTTGCGGGTGAGCGCGGAGATTGGAGCAGTCCGGGAAGAGAAGTGTGGTATGAAGAGTCGGTAATAATTGGCGAATCCCAGGAACCGCTGAATGGCCTTCAACCCCTCCGGTCGGGGCCATTTCTCGATGGCAGACAGTTTCTCCGGATCCATTCGTAGGCCTGTCTGAGAAATGATGTAGCCCAAAAACGGAAGCGAGGTCTGCTCAAAGAGGCACTTCTCATATTTGGCGAAGAGGTGATTCTGCCTGAGCCTGAGCAGAACCTGACGAACATCCCTCCGGTGAGACTGGAGATCCGGAGAGAAGACCAAGATGTCGTCCAGGTACACCACAACGCAGGAGTAGAGAAGGTCCCGGAAGATGTCATTGACCAACTCCTGAAAGACTGCTGGAGCATTACAGAGACCAAAGGGCATAACCAAATACTCGTAGTGGCCGTCCCGGGTGTTGAATGCCGTCTTCCATTCATCTCCCCGACGGATACGGACCAGGTTATATGCCCCACGGAGATCCAGTTTGGTGAAGATTCTAGCCCCCCTCAGACGATCAAACAATTCTGGAATGAGCGGAAGAGGGTATTTATTCTTCACCGTGATCAAATTTAGGCCTCTGTAGTCAATACAGGGACGAAGAGAGCCGTCTTTCTGTTTTACAAAGAAAAAAACCTGCTCCCGCTGGGAGGTGGATTTCCGGATGAATCCCTTAGCCAAATTCTCCTCGATATATTCGGACATCGACCTGGTCTCAGCAGCGGACAATGGGTAAATACGCCCACGGGGAGGCGTAGTACCGGGTTGCAGGTCGATAGGGCAATCATATGGTCTGTGCGGTGGTAATGTCTCTGCTTCCTTTTTATTGAAGACATCAGCGAAAGACCAATATGGGATCGGGAGCCCTGGTAGATTAGTTGGTGTAGGAGAAGGACGGACGGGATGAACAGGAACCAAGCAAGTTTTATGACAGCCCTGTCCCCAGCGAAGAATCTCTCCATTCTGCCAGTCGAGCACGGGTGCATGCTTTTGGAGCCAAGGCAGACCTAGTAAGAAAGCATGTGAGAGTCCAGGCAGAACATGAAACGAGATGCTCTCAGAATGCAGCATTCCTACCTGCAGGGTTATGGCTTCAGTGATAAGTTGAATGGGACGTGGCAGGAGACCTCCATCCACAGCAGCAACAGATACTGGTTCAACCAGAGGTTTGGTAGGAATGTGATATCTCTCTACTAGAGCCTGTGAAACAAGATTCCCGGCTGCTCCAGAATCAAGTTAGGCAAGTTCGAAATAACGGTTCTCACCGAGGAGAATTGAGACTGACAACAGCAGAGATGAAGAGGATTTATTTTTGTCTAGGTGGACCTCTCCGAGCGAACCTAGACACAGGCGTTTCCCGACCTCTCTGGGCAGGTACGGATCCAATGCTCCTTACTACCACAGTAGAAGCAACTCCTCTCGGTACGGCGTGAGTCCTGACGGGCTTTGACCATCTTGGTCTGGTCGACTTGCATAGGCTCAGAAGAGTGTACCTGAGGAGAAACGGAAGGAGTTACAGGTCTCTGAAAAGAAGGAGCAAGACGAGGAAACCTTCTCTCACGGGTGGCCTCTTTAGCGCGCTCCTGGAACCGTAGATCAATTCGATTGGCAAGATTTATTAGGTCATCGAGAGAGGTTGGAATGTCCCGACCAGCAAGTTCATCTTTAATGCGGCCGGACAGACCCTCCCAGAAGACTGAGATCAGAGCGTCATTATCCCAAGCTAGCTCCGAGGCAAGGGTACGGAACCGCAGCAGAGAAAATGCAGAGGAGGTCCTCCGTCCGGGTTCATCGAATACCCTCCGGAAGGCTGAGAGAAAAGCAGACAGGTCAGACACCAGAGGATCCTCTCTCTCCCAAAGAGGATTTAGCCAGGCCAGGGCCTCTCCGGTGAGATGGGACATGATGAAGGCAATTTTGGCCCGGTCGGAGTTAAACTGGTGTGCCAGGAGTTCAAAATGCAGGGTGCATTGGTTAATGAAACCCCGAGCCAGAGCAGGGTCGCCTCCAAACCGAGGAGGAGCTGAAAGTCGAGGTCCAGGAACAGAAACCACGGAATTTGTAAGCAGCGGAACTGCCGGATTGCGAGTCATGGCGCCCGCGGTGGTTGCTGGTGAAGTAGTCAGGGTGTCCAGGCGGGAATTAACATTCCGCAGGTGACCCAGGATGACTCCTGTTGAGACCTCTGACGAGACAGTTCATGACACAGGTCAGAGAGCGAAGGGGTTTGGGTGCCACCGGGTTCCATGGCCCGAGCAAACTGTAACGGGTCTGGGAGGCGGAACCTCTGAGCTTTATTATACAAGGAGGCTCTCCTTGTAAAGGAGCGGGTGGCGCCCGGGGAGACGGATAGGAAGTCACTGCAAGTGATGGGGGCAGTCTCTGGGTAGACAGGCGGGTAGTCACGGCAAGTGACCGGGGCAGTCTCTGGGTAGACAGGCAGGAAGTCACGGCAAGTGACCGGGGCAGTCTCTGGTTAGGCAGGCAGGAAGTCACAGCAAGTGACCGGGGCAGTCTCTGGGTAGACAGGCAGGAAGTCACGGCAAGTGACCGGGGCAGTCTCTGGGTAGACAGGCAGGAAGTCACGGCAAGTGACCGGGACAGTCTCTGGTTAGGCAGGCAGGAAGTCACAGCAAGTGACCGGGGCAGTCTCTGGGTAGACAGGCAGGAAGTCACGGCAAGTGACCGGGGCAGTCTCTGGTTAGGCAGGCAGATAGTCACCGCAAGTGACCGGGGCAGTCTCTGGTTAGACCGGCAGGAAGTCACGGCAAGTGACGGGGCAGTCTCTGGTTAGACAGGCAGGAAGTCACAGCAAGTGACCGGGGCAGTCTCTGGTTAGGCAGGCAGGTAGTCACAGCAAGTGACCGGGGCAGTCTCTGGATGAACAGGCAAGCAAGGAGCCGGGGCAGTCTTTGACTGAACAGGTATATACGACCTGAGATGGTGGAGCCTCCCGGTAGGCTAGCAGGCAGATGACAGATGAGCGCCCCCAAGTGAGCAGGCGAGAGTCTCTGGAACAGCCGATGAACACTGCAGGTGATGGCCGAACCTTCAGGTGGGATTGCAGTCAGATGGCAGATGAGTGCTCCCAAGTAAGCAGGCGAGAGTCTCTGGGATTGCCGATGGTCACCGCATGTGACGGCCGAACCTCCAGGCAGGCTAGCAGGCAGGTAGCAGACAGCAGACTGGCAGGAAACAGGCAGGTAACTGGAAATGGACCCTGAGGGCTGAAGCAGAGTAAACAGTGCAACAACAACATTACTCGGGCACCTCCATTAAGGAGGAAGCACTTTATATAGGGTGGAGTCCTCCGGCATTGGCCGGGGACCTTTTTGAAAGATGCGCGCGGCCCCTTTAAGAGCGGGGGAGGGCGCGGGCGCGCGCCCTAAGTCCAGCAGCAGGGAAGGAGCGCGCGGCCCCAGCAGGGCGGAAGGAGACGCTGAGCGCGGGTAAGCGGGGCGACGTCCATGCCTGGCAGAGGACGCTGTCGCAGGGGAACAGCGTCCCTGCCTGGCAGAAGGCAGGGACGCCGATGCTACAACGTCCCAGTGTTTCATCAGGATTCTCTTGATTTGTACATGTTCGGTGTCAAAGGTACCGATGATCCTAGTGATGTCAGTGTCCTCTTTAATTGGCCCTTTATGTAGGAACTGCTGTCTATCTGATCTCCTAGCATGTTGGAAGGCTGTATCAATTACATGATGGGGATATCCTCTTTCCTAAATCTCCTATGCATATCCCCCGCCTGTGATAGAAACATATCATCTCTAGAACAATTCCGTCTAAGTCTAAGGAACTGTCCCTTAGGGATCCCTCTTTAATCCTTCACCTAGAATCGCCACACAGGAGTTCATGAACATCTGGTATAAGGAATCCATTGAGTCCTCCATTAGGTTTATGCAGATCATTCTCATAGAGGAGAAGAAGGTCTTTGAAAGGTCCACTGCACTGCTGAATAGACTTATTGAGGGAGTGCTAAAATTTAAAACAGACCCGGACTTCAATAGAAGGGAGGGATTGCTACAAACGTCAGTAGAGAGATATCAGGCTCTACTTAAAGAACGTAAGCAAATACAATTTCAGAGGGACCTCAGGGACTTCAGTGAGAATCAAGTGTTTAATGCTCAGAAAGAGGTAGCGTCGGAGGCATCCTCTTCTGACATTGATACCTCTGACACTGAAAGAACAGATATTGGTCTGAGGGGGATACCACAACATAGAGGATCCTTCCATAGACAAGGATGGCAATCAGGAAGGGGCCGAGCAGGGAGGCACCCCAAGAGAGGAAGGGGTACTTCAAGAGGGGGCTACCAGATGGCGTTTCCCACAGGATCCAACCATGGGGGAACAGGAGTCACTACTTTAGCCCCAGTTGCATCCTCCTCCTCATCGTCCTCTTTTTTGGAGCAGAGTGCGAGGACAGGATATCATCTCAGGACCCGGTTCAATTAACCAGGGGACGTGTTATCAACCTGACCTCGCATAAACTTACAAGAGAGGAAGTAGATGTGTTACTCAAAGGCCTAAATTTCGTGCCCATGAATAAGTTTAACTGCTTTGAATGGGTAAAAGATCTTAACCTGTTCGCCAGAAAGTTAAAATGGAAAAAGTTCTTTATACAGCATGATCGTGATGAATGTCAGAGGTATGGTGTACTTGAAGAGGACATGGAGGGATATCAAGCCCTACGTGATCTCCTCAACGAGAATGAGAGATCAAATGAGGTTGGCATGGGCCCCTTCACTAAACTTAAAAACAAAAGTGAAAGGATGCCCCCCTTGGGGGATACGAGCAACATTGACATTTTTTTGTCCCTTGTTGAAAGAGATCTCAAAAAACTTAAATATACTGCATTTGGGGAAGGAGACAATCTTACATCTAATGAACGGGAAGCACTTGATAGATTGAGCAAAAATGATCAGCTCATAGTAAAACCCTCAGATAAAGGGGGAAACCTAGTAATTATGGATCATACTATTTATTGTAAAATGTGCTTGGACATTTTAAATAATAGGGATACATATGAGACCTTGAGGAAGAACCCAATGCCAGAATACAAGGAGACCTTAAAGTTGATTCTTGAAGGGGCTTTGGGTTCTAAGCTCATATCTAAGACGGAATATGAGTTCCTCCTTCCGAAATTTCCGGTAATAGCCACATTTTACGCATTACC
>JARQOD010000710.1:55794-128498 GCA_033576555.1 Oophaga sylvatica
GGGAGTCCGACATCGGGTACTATTACTCCCGATGTCGAAAGGGGTTAATGGTCAAATAAATAAATTTAAAAAATGATGTGCAAAGGTAAAGCAGACAGCTGTGGGCTGATATTTCTGGCTGGGATGGTTCCATGCTTATTGCGCCCTTCCAGCCTAAATACAGTACACAGCTGCCCAGAAGTGGGCGGATGAGATGTACCAATTCTGGAGCTTCGCCTCACCTTTCCCGATTGCTCTGGTATGTTGGCAATCAGGGTTAATTGGTCTTGGGGTTGATTTCAACCGTAAATTGTCCAAGAACACAGCTGACCTCAAATCCCTGGTGTTAGTAAATGGAGAGGCATCTATCAAAAAACCCCCATTACTAACCCATAAGTAAAAGGAAAACTCCACACAAAATATTTATTTAAATGAACACTCCCCAGTCCCCACACTTTCCCCTGTTCACTTTTTTATTAAAAAAAAGGAAAAAAAATTCCCACATAGGTCAACTTAGTCCACGGGAATCCGATGTAGTCCAGGTAATCTGACGTAATTCGACGTAGTCCAAGGAATCCAACATAAGCCATTGAATCCGATGATGTCCAAGGCATCTGACGTAATCCACCGAATCTGACGTTGTCGCTGAAACTGACAAGTCCACCAAAACCTGACTTTAGTCCACCAAATCCGACGTAGTCCACCGAATCTGACATAATACACCGAATCTAACGTATTAAACAAATTGAAATCTGCTAAACATAAAATGAGAGAAATAAAAACATACGTCACTCCTTCAATTTATTGGAGAAAATGTTTCTGATGCCGTTCCAACGTCGTCCTCCGAATCTGACGCATGAAGAGCAGTGACGTTACTGACATTACTGATGTCACCGCTCTTCAGAGTGCCGGTTCTTGCGCAGCGCAGTGTGAGCCGGGATTGTCTCCTTCTAAAGCCCATGTAGTCTCAGAACGAGGATGCATAGGCTTTGGATGACAGATTCGGGGAATGTCAAGGGGAGCGCTGGACTATGTTGGACCTGTGTGGGAACTTCTTTATTTTTCTTCAGAAATTGAACCAGGAAAAAAATCAGGGAATGTTTATTTTAGTAATGATTTTTTTTTTGTGTTGAGTATTTTCTTTTAACTTACTGGTTAGTATGGGGGTTTCTGATAGACTCATCTCCATTACTAACACCAGGGCATGATGTCAGCTGTGTTTTTGGATAATTCACAGCTCACATCAACCCCAGCTACCATTACCACAATTGCCACTGCACCGGGACAATTGGGAAGAGCCGGCAAAGTGCTTCAGGAACTGATGTGTGCTTGTATTTTTAGGTTTGGAAGGGTCTGGAAACAATGGACCTTCCCAGGCTGATTAACATCAGCTTTCAGCTGTCTGCTTTACCTTTGCTGGTTACAAAAAAAGGGAAGGACCCTGAGTCTTTTTTTTTTTCATTTATTTAATCATAAAAACTGTCCTGTGACCTCCACAGGGGCAATTTTATTATGTTAGGGGATTGTGCAATTAAATGTCTATAAGTCTGTCTATACACGTCTGTCTGTATTTCTGCACGTCTGTCTATATAAGTTTATTCAGCATCCATTCATTAAAACCATTAAGAAGAGAAAATAGAGGAATTTGTAGGATGCAAAAAACAGACCCAAGACACATATAAACACTGCTGTCAATGGTAACTAAAAGTTACAATGAAATAACATCCATTCCTGAAGACCATTGGTGTAAATATGAGATGGCTAGATACATACCTAGAATATAAATAACAGATAGATAATGGATGGTCGTGTGGTGTAAGGAGTGAACAGATCTACAGTGTCACGTATATATAAAGAGAGTAACCAGGGTGTGTGCAAATAATGCTCCAAGGGGAGACGGTATGGGGGTCTCACAAAGGGAGAGCTAAGCCGGTGCCAACAATGAGCAGCAGCACGTTCACTCCTGGAGACGATCTTTGCCAGGTTGTGTTTTTATCTTTATTGTAGGGTTATAATAAAGGGATAATAGATTTTTCAGATGACATCTGCAATAAATTTTTGCATCATACGTTATAGTTGTTCTCATTTTGGGTCTGTGTCACCAAGTTCACGATTTATCTAAGGCGGTGCGGAAAGTTCTCTGTCACATCATTACGGCTCTACAAACTGCCAGATAAGCAAGGAAGGGCTGCGTAAACTAGATATGAGTTTAAGGTCAGAATCTTTTCCTTTAATGCCACAACGAGAGCCCGTGTCCAGGAGGATAACCTTCAGGTGTGAATTTTGTCATTTCAGAGGGAACAAACTTTAGCATTTTATTCTTGCAATAGCAATCCCAGAAATTTCAGAAATTTTGCCCCATAAAGGCGACCCTGTGTATTCACCCCTGTGTATTCACCCCTGTGTAATTCACCCCTGTGTATTCATTGCAATGGTACTCATAGGTGTCAGAGAGGATTCACCTCGGATGACCCTTCTCTATCACCCCATTGAGTAGTCTGAACTTGAACCGTCTATTTATTGTATATATGGCCACTTGTCACAAGGTGACTCGGGCTGGTGGTAAGCGCCGCCCTACTCACTGTATTAGCGGCTTTGCTCCTCCCATGTCTGAGATGCCTTGTGTAACATCTCTAGTTCTGTTATATCTCCTACTGCTGAACATCCTCCACCCACCTACAGGGAGGAACAACCAGACTTTGAAGGAACTTGTAGCCTCTGGGTGCTGCAGTGATTAGCTTCCCTGGCCTATTTCCTCATCAGCAGGTGTTATATAAGGCCGATCCTCCATCTACACCTTACCTGATCTTAGCTTTAGTTGCTGTACTAACTTGTGCTCTGGCAAGGAGTTGTTTTTCTCCATTTATCTTGCCTGATCTCTCCACTCCTGACCCTGGCTATGTATAATGATCTTGTGCTGCCTGCCCCAACCTGGGACCTCCTGAGTACACTTCTGTCTTTTCTCCCTGTGCTCCGCATTCCTTTACTTGACCGTGGCCCATCTGCTGCAGGTCCAGAGACTGCCCTGGAGTGGCACCTGGTGGTGACTACCTACAGCCCTCGCCTATCCTCATCATCGGTGGCTCTAGTAAAAACCAAGTAGTCTCTAGGTCACTCCCCTCCAGAGTAAGCCCGGCCATAGACGTAGTCCACACCCATCATCACCCACAAATCTAATGGTAAATTGCCTACAAGCTTTAGTGGAAATGCATCTGGCTGTGGTTTTATTACCCAAAACAACTGTAATTGAAAGGTGTTTTGCTGATGAGATACCAAAGCCCTGGCCACCAAGACTAACGACAAAGCCAGTTTAGGATATTACAGTTCCCTATACTAAGTTACTAGTTATAAACATTTAAACTCTCAATAGTTGGAAATGATGATTCCAGTAGTGATATGGCTACGGAAGGAGCATGGAGGATCGGTGCTGTGGTACTCAGAAGGAATAATAGCAGGGATAAGTCCCCATGATCGGCTAATTCATACTTTACAACTCCATACTTTCCGTACTTACCGTTTCAGGTAACGCTCTGTCTGGTTTGCTTTCCAAGGACATCCTTGTAGAGCGTTAATCACTGCATAAAATGAAGGTCTGTCCAATCTAGAGGAAAAAATGTTACTGTGAGAACAATTTATGGAAATACAGGGACAGAGACAACCTGTGTAAGACATAAAATATATATATAGACAGTGAAACCCTCCGATTGCCAGAAATTGTCCTTGTGAGTCAGAGGTTTTTGTGCCACGCTCTAAGGTTTGATTGCTTCTCTTGGCTTCTTTTCATACGTTGGTTCTTCCATCTTTGGTTGTATCCAACACACTTACCGAAGCGTTCAATGGAAATTGTAGCAAAAATAATCATGCAAAAGTAAGTCGCAGATAAGTTGCACAAATGTTCCTTAATGTGTATACTTCACAGGTGTAACTAAAGAAAGATGTTTAACGCTTTTCTGTGCTTCGTATTCACATCCTAACAGAACAAGAAACTTTCCATTAGGACGTCTTCAGGCAATTTGTGGTGGTCTCCAGGATGGTGGCATTGGGTCTCTCTACGTCAGGTGCACCGCTCTTTCATCTTCTTTTCCTGCACTTGCCGACAGTAAACCAGTTTATTGGCAAGGTTTTTGGCAAAGAATCATCATCATTAATAAATCATGTTGACAAATTAATCATAAAATAAATAAATCTTATTCAAAGGACTTTATTTCTAATCTTCATGATTGTACCATCAGCACTGCCATCTGCTACTTGCAAACATGCAGATCAGGGTGGTGAGTGAACACTTTATGGCCCACGACCAAGCCCAATTTGGCTACTGTTGGGCAGACGTAGAAGATGTATGGAAGCTTGGAGAGACTTGCAGTAATATGATCACTGCAGAGAGGCAGTAAATTAGTACTGTCCACATAAAGACTTTTCTCTCCTGCTCACTAATCTGCTTATTATCAGGTCTCTCCGAACTGGCAAAATATATCTCTGCCCACAGCAGGCAACTGATTGGCAAAGGGCTACATGACCACCGATTGGTAAAATATTTGCCTATTATTAGTCAATCTTATAGCCTGTTCACACAGGTCACGGCTCAGAATAAGGATCTTCTGCCCAGCACAAAAGATCATTTTACCACGAGGGCAGCACGGTGGCTCAGTGGATATCAGTGCAACCTTGCAGCGCTGAAGTCCTGGGTTTGAATCCCACCAAGGACAACATCTGCAAGGAGTTTGTATGTTCTCCTTGTGTTTGCGTGGGTTTCCTCCTACACTCCAAAAAACAAACAGATAGGGAATATAGATTGTGAGCCCCATCGGGGACAGTGACGATAATGTGTGCAAACTGTAAAGTGCTGTGGAATATGTTAGAGCTATATAAAAATTAACCCCTTAATGACCAAGCCATTTTGTAGGTTAAAGACCAGGCCAATTTTTACAATTCTGACCACTGTCTCTTTATGAGGTTATAACTCTGGAACGCTTCTACGGATCTTGGCGATTCTGAGAATGTTTTCTCGTGACATATTGTACTTCATGATAGTGGTAAAATTTCTTCAATATAACTTGCGTTTTTTTTATGAAAAAAATGGAAATATGGCAAAAATTTTGAAAATTTTGCAATTTTCAAACTTTTAATTTTTATGCCATTAAATCAGAGAGATATGTCACAAAAATTAGTTAATAAATAACATTTCCCACATGTCTACTTTACATCAGCACAATTTTGGAACCAAAATTTTTTTTTGTTATGAAGTTATAAGTGTTAAAAGTTGACCAGCAATTTCTCATTTTTCCAACAAAATTTACAAAACCATTTTTTTAGGGACCACCTCACATTTGAAGTGAATTTGAGGGGTCAATATGACAGAAAATACCCAAAGTGACACCATTCTAAAAACTGCACCCCTCAACGTGTTCAAAGCCACATTCAAGAAGTTTATTAACCCTTTAGGTACTTCACAAGAATTGAAGCAATGTGGAAGGAAAAAATGAACATTTAACTTTTTTTCCCAAAATTTTTCTTTCGACACAATTTTTTAAAATTTTGTCAAGGGTATCAGGAGAAAATGAACCACAATATTTGTTGTACAATTTCTCCAGAGTACACCGATATACCATGTGTGGGGGTAAATCACTATTTGGGCGCATGGCAGAGCTCGGAAGGGAAGCAGCGCCATTTGACTTTTTTGGCTGGAATTGAGATTGGACGCCATGTCGCATTTGGAGAGTCCCTGTGTGCCTAAACAGTGGAAACCTCCCACAAGTGACCCCATTTTGGAAACTGGACCCCTCAAGGAACTCATCTAAATGTGTTGTGAGAGCTTTTAACCCCAAGGGCTTCACAGAAGGTTATAACGTAGAGCCGTAAAATTAAAAAAATCATATTTTTTCCACAAAAATGATCTTTTCATCCCAATTATTATTTTCCAAAGGATAAAAGGACCCCAAAAGTTATTGGGCAATTAGTCCTGAGTACGCTGATACCCCATATGTGGGGGTAAACCACTATTTGGGCGCATGGCAGAGCTCGGAAGGGAAGCAGCGCCATTTGACTTTTTTGGCTGGAATTGAGATTGGACGCCATGTCGTATTTGGAGAGTCCCTGTGTGCCTAAACAGTGGAAACCCCCCACAAGTGACCCCATTTTGGAAACTAGACCCCCCCAAGGAACTTATCTAGATGTGTGGTGAGAGCTTTGAACCCCCAAGGGCTTCACAGAAGGTTATAACGTAGAGCAGTAAAATTAAAAAATCATATCTTTTCCACAAAAATGATCTTTCCACCCCCAATTGTTATTTTCCAAAGGGTAACAGGACCACAAAAGTTATTGTGCAATTTGTCCTGAGTACGCTGATACCCCATATGTGGGGGAAACCACTATTTTGACGCATGGCAGAGCTCGAAAGGGAAGTAGCGCCTTTTTCAAATGCAGACTTTGATGGAATGGTCTGTGGGTGTCATGTCACGTTTGGAGAGCCCCTGATGTGCCTAAACAGTAGAAACCCCCCACAAGTGACTCCATTTTGGAAACTAGACCCCTCAAGGAACTTTTCTAGATGTGTGGTGAGCACTTTGAACCCCCAAGTGCTTCACAGAAGTTTATAACGTAGAGCCGTGAAAATAAAAAAAATCATATTTTTTTCCACAAAAATAATCTTTTTGCCCCAAATTTTTATTTTTATAATGGTAACAGGAGAAATAGGACCCCAAAAGCTATTGTGCAATTTGTCCTGAGTACGCTGATACCCCATATGTGGGGGGGAACCACTATTTTGACGCATGGCAGAGATCGGAAGGGAAGGAGCACCATTTATAAATGCAGACTTTGATGGAATGGTCTGCGGGTGTCATGTCGCGCTTGGAGAGCCCCTGATGTGCCTAAACAGTAGAAACCCCCACAAATGACCCCATTTTGCAAACTAGACCCCCCAAGGAACTTATCTAGATGTGTGGTGAGCACTTTGAACCCCCAAGGGCTTCACAGAAGTTTATAACGTAGAGCCGTGAAAATAAAAAAAATCATATTTTTTTCCACAAAAATGACCTTTTTGCCCCCAAATTTTTATTTTTCTAAGGGTAACAGGAGAAATAGGACCCCAAAAGCTATTGTGCATTTTGTCCTGAGTACGCTGATACCCCATATGCGGGGGGAACCACTGTGATCGCCTTACTGCGATCTTTGGGAGGCACAATGAACAAATCTACCAAAGGTGAAGAATTGGTTTTCTTTTTTTACGCCGTTCCTCGTGCGGTATTAGTGATTAGGCGACTTTATTCCTCGGATCGGTGCGATTACAGCGATACCAGATTTATATCCTTTTTTCATGTTTAGCTTCTGTCACACTCTAAAAGATGCTTTTTTTTGGAATAATTTTTTGTAAGAATTTTTGCATCGCCGTATTTTGAGAGCTATAATTTTTCCATATTTCGGCCGACAGAGTTATCTATGGGCTTATTTTTTGCGGGACGAGTTGACGTTTTTATTGGTACCATATTCGGGCACATAACGTTTTTTGATCGCTTCCTATTCCGATTTTTGTGGAAGCAGAATGAACAAAAACCAGCAATTCAGGAATTGTTTTTTTTTATTTTTTTTTCCCCCGTTCCGTGTGTGGTAAAATTGATAAAGCAGTTTTATTCTTCGGATCACTACGATTACAGCGATACCTCATTTATATATTTTTTTATGTTTTGGCGTTTTTTACACACTAAAGAATTTTTTTTGCATCAGTTTATTCCGCGAGCTATAACTTTTTTATTTTTTCGCTGATGATGCTGTATAGCAGCTTGTTTTTTGCGGGACAAGATGACGTTTTCAGCGGTACCATGATTATTTATATCTGACTTTTTGATCGCGTGTTATTGCACTTTTTCCAAGCGGTATAATGATACCGCTTGGAAAAAGTATAATTTACTACTTTTTTGTGTTTTTTTTTTTACGGCTTTCACTGAAGGGGTTAACTAGGGTTATGCTTTTATAGATGGGATTTTACGGACATGGCGATACCTAACATGTGTATTTTTTTTGTTTTTTATTTTTTTTATTACATAAAAATGTGTATTTTTTAGGGGATTTTTTTAAATTATTTTTTAATATTTTTTTTACAATTTTTTTTAAAAAATGATTTTTTTCAACTTGTCCCTTTATGAGACTTTCACTTTTTTTACTTTTGATTGCAGTTACAATGCATTGCAATGCTCTGGCATTGCAATGCATTGCAACTATAGTGGAAGCTGCTGTGACATGATCACAGCAGCTTCCCGTAGCTAGATGACCCGGAGGTTGTCATGACAACCCCAGGGTCATCAAGGCAGAGATCAGGCCCTGCGATTACATCGCTGGGACGCTGATCTGAGGCAGAGGGAGCTCCCGACCCTCTGCCTCCCCCCCTGAGCTCTGCGATCGCGCTGGATCGCAGCAGTCAGGGGGTTAACAGCCAGGGGCGGTGGGGGCTCCGCTCCTGGCTGTCAGTGCAGAAGCCTGGCCACTGCAGCGCCGGCTCCTGCACTGATCGCGCTGGGGAAGCTGAAATTTCAGCTTCTCCTGTGCGATCGCTGCTGTGTTTGGTCAGTCAGATTGACTGACCAATCACAGCGCTGTGAGTGCGGGGACCGACGGCAAAGGTCCCCGCACCGCTTGCCGTGCCTGTCAGCTGTCTGTGACAGCTGTCGGCACTGATCTACCACTGCGTGTTTACACGCAGTGGTAGATCAAAGGCATGACGTGCAGAGTCCGTCCTGGTGCCGGAACTGACACCTTACCATGACGGACTCTGCACGTCAGTGGACATTAAGGGGTTAAAGATTATTATTATTATAAAAGGTGGCAGCAGCATCTGTGTTACTAATCACTAGTATTTTGTTGCGCCACCTCTGGCTTTTACACCAGATTGCAGTCTCTGAGGCACGGACTTAATGAGTGTCACACAGGACTCTTCATCAATCTGAGTCCAACTTTCTCGGATTGCTGTTGCCAGATCAGCTTTGCAGGTTGGAGCCTTGTCGTGGACCATTTTCTTCAACTTCCACCAAAGATTTTCAATTGGATTGAGATCCGGACATTGCAGGCCATGACATTGAACTTATGTGTCTTTTTTCAAGGAAAGTTTTCACAGTTTTTGCTCTATGGCAGGATGCATTATCATCTTGAAAAATGATTTCATCATCCTCAAACATCCTTGCAATTGATGGGATAAGAAAAGTGTCCAACATATCAACATAAACTTGTGCATTTATAGAAGATGTAATGACAGCCATCTCCCTAATGCCTTTACCTGACATGCAGCCCCATATCATCTATAACTGTGAAAATTTGCATGTTCTCTTCAGGCAGTCATCTTTATAAATCTCACTGGAACGGCTCCAAGCAAAAGTTCCGGCATCATCACCTTGCCCATAGAAGATTAGTGATACATCACTCAATATGACTTTCATCCAGTCATCCACAGTCCACGATTGCTTTTCCTTAGCCCATTGTAACCTTGTTTTTTTTCTGTTTAGGTGTTAATGATGGCTTTCGTTTAGCTTTTCTGTATGTAAAATCCCATTTCCTTTAGGCGGTTTCTTACAGTTCGGTCACAGATGTTGACTCTAGTTTCCACTCACTCGTTCCTCATTTGTTTTGTTGTGCATTTCCTGTTTTGGAGACATATTGCTTTAAGATTCCGGTCTTGATGCTTTGATGTCTTCCTTGGTCTACCAGTATGTTTGCCTTTAACAACCTTCCCATGTTGTTTGTATTTGGTCCAGATTTTAGACATAGCTGACTGTGAACAACCAACATCTTTTGCAACATTGCGTGATGATTTACCCTCTTTTAAGAGTTTGATAATCCTCTCCTTTGTTTCAATTGACATCTCTCGTGTTGGAGCCATGATTCATGTCAGTCCACTTGGTGCAACAGCTCTCCAAGGTGTGATCACTCTTTTTGAAATGCAGACTAACGAGCAGATCTAATTTGATGCAGGTGTTAGTTTTGAAATCATATATCCATGCCCTATCGGCAATCCTTTATTAATAAAATACCACAATAGGTAGCACCAGAAATAAAGTGATAAACAAAAAACAAAAAACGTGTATACCTAGCTTAAAAGCTCAAGGGATAAACTGATGGTCCCTAGTGCAAGTCTGGGCTGACTCCTACCTAACAGCGGAGGTTGGCACCTAGGGGGAGCGTTGTGGCGCCCCCGCTCCACGATGGCTGTCCCTAGTGTCCCTGTTAGGCCCTTACACCTAAGGGAATCCCTCTACCCAGGTGATAGGGGGACCCCTACAAAATAACAGAGTCCAGCTAGCACTAAAGGTGACCCTAGGTCCCTAGAGTGAATAAAATCAGTACACAAACACACGTAGTAGTGGTGGTATATTGAGAATAAATGTGCTGTCTGAGATAATTAATAGACAACAATCTCCTTTATATAATAGGAGTTTATGATATTTCTATCTTCTCCTTATTTCATAGGAGCTTATGATATACAACTCTTCTCACCCCACAATTGTCATGATTGAAAAAGAGCCGCAAAACTATTATAAATCACTTCAGTGTCTCACAAATATGCCTTCAACTGTATATGAGGAGTATGACCAAACGAATAAACAGCCAAGCTGTATGTCACCTATTAGGCTGTAATCTGATATCGGATATAACATAATATATTATACAATCCCTACCACAGAGAAGGGGAAATGGATGTATGTCAATGAGGGATTATTTGATTTATACCCTTCTTAAGACAATTCAATGTGGTATGAGAGGAACCATACAGATAAAGAATGAAAAATAATAATATCAAATGAAGGTCAGCCTCTCCTCCCCTGTATATAGCGATATTGCAGTATCAGTGTCAGTATATTCTTATGAACCTGGACCGATCTTGAATCCCTACCATAGCAAAGGGGATATAGATATATGATGAGGGATTAATATAGCAAATAACTCTATACCCTCCTTAATGCAGTCCGAATAGGTATAGTGGGAAAAATGCCGGTATTAAACGATATAGATTTGATATACACGGCCCTCTCCACAATGCACGATACTATTAGATCAAACACCACAATGGGTGTATATTGAGAGACTAAGTAATGTGAAAAAATGCACAGCGGTACTCATCCCTCCTCATGACAATCCCACCACCGTCAGAAATAACGCCTCGACGCGTTTCGCCCCATGGGCTCTTCAGGAGGCTAGATGCATAGATGTCAGGTGTCAAAAATCATGGTGCAGAAGCTAACCGATACTTTCTTACTCACTGTTATTTATATCTGCCGCCATATCGAACGCTCAATCATCTCTGACTTCCTGTATGTGTCGGCGCGTGCTCGCCCCCCTGTGGGCTCCTCCCACACGCGTCACGTCCGCCTGTATGCATGCCTGGAAGTCCCTGACGCCAACAATGGGCGTGTCTCTCTCCACCGCTGCATCAGTGGTACGCTGCCTATCGGGAGTAGGGGGTGTGTCGCAGTGCTTCGACCTCATAACCGATAGAGGAATAAGTCTCAGTTATAAGCGATTCATATAGTGGCTAAATCCACTTCAGCGCCAGTCGGGCATTGCAGTCTAAATATCGCCCCTCCGCAAATCCGGTTCGATCCCCATCAGGGGACACAAAATAAAGGGCATAACTTAATACCCCCATCTGTCCATTTACGTTGTATGTGACTGCGGGGACATAAATTAAATAATAAATATAATACATACGGCAGTAAAATGTGAGTCTTTTTGATTTCAAAGATGCATTTTAATCTCTCCCCTTATAGGGACAGAAGACGCATAGTCTTGTATAGGCAATTTTCATATAGTCGTCCAAAACCAGAACTTGGTTATAGGAAGCAGGCAAATGACATTTGATCGTTAAGTCCATGGGGTTCTAGAGATTCTAGTCTAAAGATCCATTCACATTCTCGTCTGAGAATGGTCTTATCCACATCCCCTCCCCTAGGATTTACATTGACAACCTCCAGGATCATGAAACGAAGCTCCCCATCCTTCCCCCGTGTTGATTGTTGATATGTCTCGCTAGTGGAGTATCTCTCATGTTCCTTATATCCCCATGTGTTCCCCCACTCTCCTTCTAAACTCCCTTTTTGTTTTACCCACATAATCTTTGGGCAAGTACAGGTTCCCTTGTATACCACAGCCGTGGTCTTGCAGTTGGCAAAGTCTCTTAGGTAGAATCTTCTACCTGTATGGGCGCTACAAAAAGATTTCATGGGTGCCATCCATTTACACATGCTACAGTCTCCACAAGTGAAGAACCCAATAGGTTTTCTATCCAGCCATGTGCCCACTATAGAGGGTCTTTTATATTGGCTATGTACCAAACGATCTCTGATAGATTTACCCTTTCTAAAGGTGACACTGGGCCTTACACCTATCAGATCCCTCAGTCTGGGTCCATTCTAAGCACGTCCCAGTGTTTCATCAGGATTCTCTTGATTTGTACATGTTCGGTGTCAAAGGTACCGATGATCCTAGTGATGTCAGTGTCCTCTTTAATTGGCCCTTTATGTAGGAGCTGCTGTCTATTTGATCTCCTAGCATGTTGGAAGGCTGTATCAATTACATGATGGGGATATCCTCTTTCCCTAAATCTCCTATGCATATCCCCCGCCTGTGATAGAAACATATCATCTCTAGAACAATTCCGTCTAAGTCTAAGGAACTGTCCCTTAGGGATCCCTCTTTAATCCTTCACCTAGAATCGCCACACAGGAGTTCATGAACATCGGGTATAAGGAATCCATTGAGTCCTCCATTAGGTTTATGCAGATCATTCTCATAGGGTTAGACTTGGGGCTATTGTTAGGGTTGGGTTAGAGCTAGGTTTTGAGTTGAGCTAGGTTAGGGCTAGGAGTTGAGGCTAGGGTTAGGGTTGGACTAGTATTGGGGTTAGGGTTGTGTTGGGTTAGTGTTATGGTGATGGGTTAGGGTGATGTTGTGGTTAGGGTTATGGTTGTGGTTATGGTTGGGATTACGGTTAGGGTTGTGAATAGGGTTAGGGTTGTGGTGATGGGGTTAGGGTGATGTTTTGTTAGGGTTATGGTTGTGGTTATGGTTGGGATTACGGTTAGGGTTGTGAATAGGGTTAGGGTTGTGGTGATGGGGTTAGGGTGATGTTGTTGTTAGGGTTATGGTTGTGGTTATGGTTGGGATTATGGTTAGGGTTGGGAATAGGGTTAGGGTTGTGGTTAGGGTTATGGTTAGGATTAGGGTTAGGGGTGTGTTGGGGTTAGGGTTGGAGTTATAACTGGGGGTTTCACTGTTTAGGTACATTAGGGGGTCTCCAAACACAACATGACGCACACCATTGATTCCAGACAATTTTGCATTCAAACGGTGCTCCCCCCCTTCTGAGCTCTGCCATGTGTCCAGTGACTTCCCTCATATACGAGGTATCAGTGTACTCAGAAAAAATTGCACAAAAAATTATGTGGTCCATTTTCTCCTGATACCCTTGTGAAAATAAATAAAGTACATTTTTTTGTGAAAAAAGTAAAATGTTCATTTTTTCCTTCCACGTTACTTTAGTTCTCGTAAAGCACCTAAAGGGTTAATAAACTTCTTGAATGTTTTGAGTACCTTGAGGGGTGCAGTTTTTAGAATGGTGTCACTTTTGGGTATTTTATGTTATATTGATTCCCCAAACTCACTTCAAATGTGAGGTGGTCCCTAAAAAATGGTTTTGTAGATTTGTTGGAAAAAATGAGAAATTGCTGGTCAACTTTTAACCCTTATAACTTCCTAACAAAAAAATTATGTGTCCAAAATTGTGCTGATGTAAAGTTGACATGTGGGAAATGTATTTATTAACTATTTTGTGCGGTATCACTCTCTGATTTAAGGGTACAGAAATTCTAAGTTCGAAAATTGCTAAATTTTCAAAAATGATTCCAAATTTACATTTTTTTTCATAAATAAATGGAAGTTATATTGAAGAAACTTTACCACTAACATAAAGTACAATATGTCACGAAAAAACAGTCTCGCAGTCAGTTGAAACGCTCCAGATCTATAACTTCATAAAGAGACAGTGGTCAGAATTGTAAAATTTGGCCTGGTCTTTAAGTACCAAATTGGCTCTGTCACTAAGGGGTTAACATTATTATGTGCTGGAGGGTATCCATTCTTACACTTGGAAAATTTCTAACTGTTTCAACATTTTTATCAAAGTTCAAACATTTTCAGAAATTAATACAAAACGTAGTGACGAGCGAGTATACTCGTTTTCCCGAGCATGCTCATGTGTCTTCTGAGTATTTGGGCACGCTCGGAGATTCAGTTTTTATCGTCGCAGCTGTATGTTTTGTGGCTGCTAGACAGTCTGAATACATGTGGGGATTCTCTAACAAACAGGCATTCCCCACATGTATTCAGGCTGTCTAGTAGCCACAAAACATACAGCTGCGACGATAAAAACTGAATCTCCGAGCGTGCCCAAATACTCAGAGGACACATGAGCATGCTCGGGAAAACCCGAGCACTGTGTATACTCGCTCATCACTAGTAGTAACCTAAACCTGCTACTAAATCAAAATACAATGTGTCATAAAAACCTTCTCACAATTACTGGGTTATGTTAAAGCAGTTTAGTGGTTACAACATAAAGTGACTTGGATCAGAATAAAACAATGGGGTTTGTGATGGAGGCCAAGAATCTCCAGTCGTTACTCACTTCTTCATTGTAGAATTTAATATGAGAGATTTCAGGTGCAGACACTCGGATTCCGGAAGCTCCATGTATCTTCTCCTTGACCTGTTGACGAGAAGCAGAATCTTGGTTAGGAGGTAAGCCCGCTGGGTCTACAATGTATTTCACTTGGAATCTGCCATGGTTCTGTCCAATATAGGAAAGGAATGGAGGAGTCCTAAAATTGATTGATCTGATTTCTTTCATATGTATCAAAAAGACAAGTAAGAAGGTTCCATAAACCACAAGGAGCCTTGGATGAAATGATTTTGTTTTTGAATGTTTCCAGATTTTCACGAGCCTAGATCAGCTGTGCAGCCAGGGTAGAGAAAGTGTTAATGGTTCCGTCCCTTGTGGTCTAGGGTAGTAAAAAGTTTAATCAGCTCTCCAGTTGTCTAAGGTAGTAACAGTGTTAAGGATAGTCTAAAGGGTAAAGGAAATAAGTTTGTGAAATCATCCTTGCTGATGTAGGGTAGTAAAAAAATTAATGATAACAACCCTCATGGATGAGCATGGTACAAAAGTTACTGATAATATCCCTATGGTTTGGGGCAGTGAAGAAGCTAATGACAAGTTCAGTTTTCCTTGCTCTATAAACATATCACCACAACCTCTGCACAAAAAAGTACGCTACCCTTTTGGTTGGCTCCTGACCGATATTGATTTTAATTGTCCAACGAGGAGCTGGTGGCAGCAAAGTGTGTTCTGGGGCATTTGGGAGATTCTGGCAGTGATGGACCGGAGGTTTAATGTGTGTATTTCCTGCTGGGACTGGGGATATACCTACAGCCCTCACTGCAGAGTGCCCAATAGCCAGTACACAGCAAGGCAGCCTTTCTAATGACTAATTTCCCTAGGTGTAGTTCTCTGACTGACCTGAGGGTTATGGGGGCGCTAGAGAGCCGCAAGTTCCTAACTGGAACTGGAAAGTGTGATATAATAAATCCCTGATGAACTGGGGGCCACTACACACCCCCAGTTTATTGGGGGTGTGTAGTTGTCCACAGTTCTTGACAGACGTGTTTCGCTTCTTGCTCATAACCTAATAGAATGCTGCTTGGAAATGACACATTCTGGTCCCAGGATGAAGGAAATGCACACATCTGATTTACATTACTAATTTATTATGTGACGTCTTTCAATCCTCAGGAATTATTTGTGACGTCCCTGGTCTCGTGGTGGGTCTGTGTCCTCTGGCTGAGATTTCGTAGCTGTATTTCATTAGGTTATGTGTAAGAAATCATGCATTTCAAAACGCGTCAACCTGTGATTTCTCATGCAAAACTTGTTATTCTACTGATTAGAATATAAAGTGCCTATATTTCATGACTCTGCTGCAGCGGCGTAACTACAAAGTTATGGGACAAGGTGCGAACTTTCAAATGGGCTCCCCCATGCCAAAATATTTTCCAATGAAATTCAGTAAACTATAAACAGAAAGACAGTGAGGAAACACTTAACTAACCTAAATGAATTCAAGTCTCCAGGTCCAGATGAATTACACCCCAGAGTACTGAAGGAGATAGCAGAAGAAATTCTTGAACCACTCTCCATAATCTTTGAAAATTCTTGGAGAACAGGAGAAGTCCCAGAAGACTGGAGAAGAGCAAATGTTGTTCCTATCTTCAAAAAGGGGAAGAAGGTGGACCCAGGGAACTATAGACCGGTGAGTCTGACTTCTACACCAGGAAAGATCTTAGAACAAATTATTAAAGAACATGTACATGTTAGGGTTCGAGTTCCCGCTGCTGCACAAGGAGAGTCTCGAACCAGTCCCGCTGCAGTCTCCCATTCATCTCCATCCACAGTGGAGCCTGCTCAGCTTAGACATCAGTCCCAGCGTCTCGCCCAGTCTAACAGTGTGCAGAGAATTACTGCTGCTCCTCCAGGCTCTGCTATTGTGGCCAGTACTGGTTAGCGGCGAGCAGACATCTTTAGGACAAAGTCCTTGTTTTCCCCTTCTGAGCATGCCCAGAGTGAGATCTCTCATTGGAGATCAGGGGTCACATGCTCAGGTACTGCAGCAGCTCCTATTGGTCCGCCAGGAAGGTCCTGTGACTACTGGTGTTCTGGAACAAGTTTCATTGGTCGTTGTTTCTGGCAGGTCCTGTAGCTGTTACTATATAAGGGTAGCATGGCTGGGCCGCCATGCGCTAGTATCAATCGTCATATTCTTTGCGCCAGTGTGGTCATGTGTGTGTGTGTGGTTAGGGCCCGGCTGAAATAAGCCCCTAGAATACCGACTTAATCGGTGAGGAGTTTGGTATGCTAGCTGGTCAGGGCCGGTGTCCTAGATGCCCTAGATTACCGGCATAACCGGTGAGGAGTTTGATTGCCGTATTCAGGGCCTGGCGTTCAGACGCCATAGATTGCGGGTGTTTCCCGCGAGGACATTAGCGCATGATCACGTTCTATGTTCGCTTAGCAGTCAACTGTGTACCTGGGTGCCTGACAGGACACAGAAGTTTGTCTCAGCGGCTCTGTGACGTAACAGGGTTCGCTTTCAACGCTAGACAGCGCCCTAGTGTGTTTATTTTGCGAATCAGTGGTGTTAAGTGAGTTCGCACACATCGCCATATAGTGCTGCGGCACTTCTTCTAGCGGCTCTGTGGAATAACAGAGTTCGCACATATTGCCACAGCGCATTACGGCGTTTATTTTGGCAACTCTGTGGGATAACAGAGTTCGGTTCTTGCGCCATTTTACTTGCAGCAGGCTCCGCCTGCACGATGGACCCCGGGCTGCGAACGCACCTCTTTACATCATATATTTGGTGATTTCCGCAGATCCTAACAGTATGTAAGTACCTGGATAAGAATGAAGTGATTAAACAGAGTCAGCATGGGTTTGTAACTAATAAGTCATGTCAGACTAACTTAATTTCCTTCTATGACAGAATCACTGACTGGGTGGATCAGGGAAATGCTGTAGATATAGTATATCTTGACTTCAGCAAAGCATTTGACAAAGTATCTCACACAATCCTTATTGAAAAAATGACTAAGTATGGAATCGACAAGGCAACTGTTAGGTGGATTCATACCTGGCTTAGTGATCAGACCCAAAGAGTGGTTGTAAATGGCTGCACATCCAGTTGGAAGAATGTCTCAAGTGGGGTACCACAAGGCTCTATTTTGGGCCCTGTATTGTTCAACATCTTTATCAATGATTTAGATGAAGGAATTGAGGGTAAACTGATCAAATTTGCTGATGACACAAAGCTAGGAGGGGTAGCTAATACTAGAAAAGAGAGAGGATTCAAAAAGATATAAATAAACTGGATCAGTGGGCAGCAACTAATAGAATGGTTTTTAACAGGGAAAAATGCAAAGTACTACATCTGGGCAATAAAAATGAAAAAAGCATATATAAAATGGGAGGAATAGGGCTAAGTAACAGCACATGTGAAAAAGACTTGGGTATACTAATTGATCACAGACTGAACATGAGTCAACAGTGTGATGCAGCAGCAAAAAAGGCAAATACAATTCTAGGATGTATCAACAGAAGCATACAGTCTAGATCACGTGAGGTCATTATTGCCCTCTACTCCTCTTTGGTCAGACCTCATCTGGAATACTGTGTCCAGTTTTGGGCACCACATTTTAAAAAAGACATCAACAAACTGGAGCAAGTTCAGAGAAGAGCCACCAGAATGGTGACCGGTCTGCAAACCATGTCCTATGAGGAACGGTTGCAGGATTTGGGAATGTTTAGTTTGCAAAAAAGAAGACTGAGAGGAGACTTAATAGCTGTATACAAATATCTCAAGGGCTGTCACATTGTAGAAGGATCATCTTTATTCTCATTTGCACAAGGAAAGACTAGAAGCAATGGGATGAAACTGAATGGGAGGAGACACAGATTAGATATTAGAAAAAACTTTTTGACATTTACAATGAGTGGAACAGGCTGCCACGAGAGGTGGTGAGTTCTCCTTCAATGGAAGTCTTCAAACAGAGGCTGGACAGACATCTGTCTGGGATGATTTAGAGAATCCTGCTTTGAGCAGGGGGTTGGATCAGATGACCCAGGAGGTCCCTTCCAACTCTAAGATTCTATGTTTCTATGATTCATATTTTCCCCATTCATTTCGCACACTATAGTTTTGCTGCAACTGAAGTTCAGATCTAGTTTTCTATGTAGTTCATAGTGCATTCCGTGCATATAAGGGTGTGACCGCCCTGTTTTCTGAGTTGAGAAAATCCATCCTGTCTGGCCGGAGCTTCAACTGGTGGGTTCAGTCCCTCTGCCCTTGTTCACATTTAAGTCACTTGACAAGTGGAAAGGTTTTCAATATTAGAGTAGGACTGTCCCACAGAGGGTTGCCTTGACGTGGCGGGATGGCTTGTACATTATTTTGATCAAAATTATGTTTACTAAATACCCTTATTATTATTACTACCTTCATGCATTTTTGCAAAAAGATTTTTTATTTCATTTTTGGATATTTGTTTTTTTTGTGCCTGTTTTTCTGTGTAATGGTCATGTGTTAATATGCATTTACATTTTGCATACACATTAACTTACTTTTTCAGTTCAGATCTAGTTTTCTATGTAGTTCATAGTGCATTCCGTGCATATAAGGGTGTGACTGCCCTGTTTTCTGAGTTGAGAAAATCCATCCTGTCTGGCCGGAGCTTCAACTGGTGGGTTCAGTCCCTCTGCCCTTGTTCACATTTAAGTCACTTGACAAGTGGAAAGGTTTTCAATATTAGAGTAGGACTGTCCCACAGAGGGTTGCCTTGACGTGGCGGGATGGCTTGTACATTATTTTGATCAAAATTATGTTTACTAAATACCCTTATTATTATTACTACCTTCATGCATTTTTGCAAAAAGATTTTTTATTTCATTTTTGGATATTTGTTTTTTTTGTGCCTGTTTTTCTGTGTAATGGTCATGTGTTAATATGCATTTACATTTTGCATACACATTAACTTACTTTTTCAGTTCAGATCTAGTTTTCAAAGTATTGGTGGGGACAAGAGGGGTGACAGATATAAGACTAGTCTTTAACTGGCTGTGTGATAGGAGCAACATAGGAAATACAGGTTAAATGCTGAAAAGGAGTGAAATAAGTAAGATCCAGGTATGAACTGAGAACAGAACCCAAAGTGATGATGGAGACACAACCGTCCCAAAAAGATAGTAGATATGATCCCCTGTCAATGAGACAGAGCAATGGGTGGTGGGTCACCATGTCAGGAACTCATGTAAATATGATGGTCACAAGTCCTTGATTGATCACACTGGGCAATGGAAGCAAATACAAGAACTGTCCATGAGCTTCCAATGCTCGTTCTATGACACTGTCCATAAAGAAAATAATATCGAGCTGGACAGAGTAACATAGCAAACAAGATTACAAATAAATACCTGGTGGTTCAGAGCACCGAGTGTGGCGCATACCCGACGCGTGTTTTAGAATGAGATCCTTCATCAGGGATGCCCACTATACTGCCCCTCCTCCATTCTGAGGGGGTACATTTAAAGATTTTTATTTTTGAACATATTTTCCTCGCATTGTCGCCCCCTGCATCCGGCCACCCTAAACCTGTGGACAGTACGGCACTGTGTGGATCTCCTTTTTTCTTTCTTTTTCTCTCTTCCCGCTGTCCCTTTTTCTCTTTCTTTTGCTCTTTTTATTTTTCTGTCGCTCTCCCTCTCACTCCAATTTTTTCTTTTCTTTTTTTCCTGTCGTTTTCTCTCTATTTGTTTCTCTCTTTTTACTTTGCTTCTACATTTTTCACTGTTTGCCTCTTTCTTTCTCTGTGTCTTGTTCCTTGTCTTTCTGTTTCTTTCTCTGTCTCTTTGCCTCTTTCTTTTTATCCTCTCATTCCTTCTCTATTGCTCTGTCTGTCTTCCTCTTGGCGTCTTTCTCTGTTTTTCTCTGAGTCTTTCTTTTTCTCTTTTTCTTTGTCATTCTGTCTATCACACTTTTTCTTTCTCTCTTCTCACTCTCTCTCTTTCTTCCCAGATTCTATTTTTCTATATTTGTTTCTATTTGCCTTTCTTTTACTCTTTGTTTTTCTCTCTCTTTGAATTTCTTCACTTTCTATACCTCTTTCTGTGTTTCTGTCGTTCTCTCTCTCACTCTCTTTTTTTTGTCTTTCTTCCCCCCCGTCTCACACACATTTTTCCATGCAGCCCATTAGTAGTGACTTACTGCTCAGCGCTCTGTACCCGGTGCTGTAGGTTCTGGTAGAAGCTGTAGCAGGTCAGTACCACCACCAGTACGAGGACGAGATGCCAGTGCCGTGCCATGATGTCAGCCTGCAGTCTCTCCAGCTGTTAGTCAAGATACTGGAGAAATGTTCACAGCGGAACAGATAAATACCTGGGGAAGGTGTGTCCTACCTGTGCCGGTGATCTAACCACACTGCCTACAACACTGCAGGGAAAGAGGGGAACATATACTCTATATGTACACACAGGTTTACATATACTATAGAGATACATAAACGGGAACATACATGTGGACTTAGAGAAGGACATACAGGTGTACATAAAGGCTTACATACAGGCGAATGTACGAGCAACATACAAATGTGGTATTGGCAGGTACGCGGGATACAGTGACGAGTCATAGACGGAGCAAGCTTTAACTGTAACTTTATAAGGTTTTTTTTGTATGAATAACAGGAAAAGATTAGTTCTCCACACAGGGAAACCGTACGCAATACACAATGCAATGAACTAACGAATACTCGGCGAGTGTCAGGGCCTATAGGGCCGCGGTATGTCCGTCCAATGCACTAAGGTTATAAACAACGGGTAACAGCGTGTCACTTAGCTTCTCGGATGTTCTGTAGAGCTGTGGACCGGTGGACGTTCGTCCGGCATCTCAGCCGCTGAGCCCAGCCGATGAGGAACTGCAGTAAGCCTCGAGCGTTCCCACGCTCAGGCGGAGATGGGGCACAACAGGCCCTGGAGAAATCCTCCGGCATAGAGTTCACCCCTCCAGGAGGCGGGATGGCGGCAGCTGTCGGGTCTGTCGGATAGGCCACAGCCGCGGGCTGGAGTGGGACCGTAGCGGCTGCAGGTGATGGGATGCAGGCCGCAACCGCGGGCTCGAGTGTGGCAGTGGCGGCCACGGCTGACAGAACTCTCCTGCCTCTCCAGTCCTTGTCAGAGAAGTACTGCTTCCTTCTCCTTAGTCTCTGCGTCCTGTCTCCCCTATGTCCCTCCCGGGCTCCTCCTCCTGTCGCCCCGCCCCCTTTTCTTCTAGAACCATGTCCCAGTCATCCTGTCGCTTCTTCCCCCGGGAAGCTTTCCCTTGGGAACCTAAATGACAGCCCCTTGGTTCTGGCCCGGGCACATAGCAGGGGCTCCCTCCCCTACATTCCCCCATCCTGTGAGCTCGCCAGTCCTCGGGCGAGAATTTGGAGGATTTTGTGCTAATATGTGGGCACTGAAGTTGTCTCTGCCACAAGAACTGATCCTGTTCATATTGCTCAGAGGGTTTGCTTGCTGTAGACCGCTCAGAGCGTCTTGACTCATTGGTCGGGATGGAGTCCTCTGGGGTGGTGGCAGATGGCTGAGCAACTGGAGTCGCCGGGGCACAGGCGGTGGAAGTGTCCGCTGGTCTCGTTGGCAAGTCCTCTTCATCTTTATCATCCCAGACGGCTGCTGGAGGGGCTGGGGCCTGCGCTGAAGGGTCTGGGGGCTGCAGAGAGGCCTCGTCCTGCGCGGGATCTGTGGACATACAGGGTCGTAACATATTGCGGTGCACAATCCGGGTGGGTTGATTCCCTCCTTTCTCTGATTGTATCTCATATACTGGTCCATCTGGACTTACTCGGCGTAGAATTTTGTAGGGACTGTCCTCCCATCGATGGCTCAATTTGCTTTGGGGTCGTTGATCTCGTACAGGCACGCGATCTCCTTTTTGAAATTCAATGGGCTGTGATGTGGTCTTTTCAGGGTGTTCCAGATCTTGGAGCTTGGTCTGCACAGATCTGTGTAGGGTCTGCAGACCCAGGAGTGGACCCCCGCCCATGACCGTTCGTCCTCGGTCTACCTCAGTAATCCTTGCCTTCCTGACCGAAGAGTAGCATGTATGGGGTGTACCCGGTGACCCGATGTACCCGGTTGTTATATACCCAGACCAATTCGGGGACGTATTCAGGCCAATGGGCTTTCTGGTAATCTTGCAGGGTCCATAATATTTGAATTAGAGTCCGGTTGAACCGTTCGCAGGCCCCATTCCCCTGCGGATGATATGGTGAGGTCCTGGATTTGTCAATGCCATACAGGCGATGCAGTTCCTACATCACTTTCCCCAGGAAGCAGGCCCCGTGGTCTGAGTGGATGCATTGCCGGCAGCCATACACTTGGATAAAGTTTTTACAGATAGCATAAGCGGACGATTCTGCTGTTTGATATCGTGTGGGGATCACCACCACGGCAAACTTGGTAAAATGGTCAACCATGACTAAGCAGTGTTGATATCCTTGATGAGCCAGGCTGATGGTTAAGTAATCCACCATTAACAGTTCAAGGGGCGCGGTGGTTACAATTGTTTGTAAGGGGGCTCGTTGTTCTGGTGGTTTAGTCAACTCACATGAGCAGCACGCTCGGCACTTCTTCTACTACGGCTTGTAACCGGGGATGATAGGCTATTCGCTGTAGCCACTGGAAAGTCTTTTGTATGCCAAAATGAGCCCCTTTCTCATGAGCCTCCCGAGCAATGTCAGTCAGTAGGGCTCCCGGCACCACCACTTGTCAGGCTACGGCGGGTTCGGTGTGTAGAGTTGTTTTGCGATAGAATAGTCCCTTTTTGAGCACCAGTTTTTCCCATTGACAGAGCATTAGCACAGCGTCCTTAGAAAGTATTTTTCTTTGAGCATCATTGGGGAGTTGTCCTTGGGCGACCCACCGGCGAAGGGAGCTGATTTCACTATCTGCTTGTTGCTGGCATATCCATTCATCCTGGGATTGATCGAGAATGCCCCAGTGGGTTTTGCACAGGACTGCTCTCTTGTCACTTCTGTGGTCTTGTCGGGTTTTAGGGAATACGGTGTTTCCTCTCCCTCTAGCTCTTCATCCTGGCTCCGTCCTGGGACGGGGCGCCGGATCCGGGACAAGGTGTCGGCGTGGATATTCTCTGCCCCTCTCTTGTAAACGATTTTGTATTTGAACTTGGCCTTCCTGGCTACCCATCGCTGCTCCAAGGCCCCCAGTTTGACATTTTCAAAGTGGGCCAGGGGGTTGTTGTCGGTTAGTACCACCACCTCAGATTCCGCTTGGTACTCCTCGAATCGCTCCGTCATGGCCCACACCACTGCCAGGAGCTCGAGCTTGAAAGAGGTGTAGTTGTCAGGATTGCGTTCGGAGTCGTGAAGTGATAGGCTGCCATAGGTGATCACCCTCTCTCGGCCGTCCTGCATCTGCGACAACACAGCCCCCAACCCGTGTAAGCTCCCGTCAGTGTGAAGAATGAACGGTTGCGAGAAATCCGCGTAGGCTAACACCGGGGCTTCTGAGAGTGCGGCTTTACGGTCTCGGAAAGCTTCTTCCTGCGGTTTTCACCACTGTACCTTACAGTTGCTAGCACCGTCTGGGACTCCTCTTTGCAGGTCCTGCAGGGCTCGAGTTCCGCAGGCAAAATTTTTCACAAAGCAACGGTCGTATCCAGCCAGCCCCAAGAAGGCCCGCACATCCTTCACTGTCTCGGGAGTATGCCACTCCTGTATCGCGGCGACCTTCTCTGGAGACGGCCTCATGCCCTCGGCAGAGACCACATGCCCCAGGTATTCTATTTGTGTGCGGAACAGGTGGCATTTTTGGGGCTTCACCTTCAACCCGTACTTTTGCAGCCTATCGAGCACCTGGCCCAGGCGATGCAGGTGGTCTTCAAACGTGATATCATAGATGATAATGTCATCCAAATATATCAGTGTGGCTTCGAAGCTGAGGTCGCCTAGGCACCGCTCCATTAGGCACTGGAAAGCTCCAAGAGCATTGGCCAGTCCAAACGGCATCTGGTTGAATTCAAACAGTCCCATGGGCAAAATGAAGGCGGTTTTTGCTCAATCCTCCTCGGACATCAGTACCTGCCAGTATCCGCTGGCCAAATCCAAGGTAGAAAAATATTTTGCCTGTCCTAGGGCCGACAGAGACTCCTCTATACGAGGGAGTGGATATGAGTCTTTGATGGTGCAGGCATTTAACTTACGGTAATCCACACACAACCGCAGGGTGCTGTCCTTTTTCCGCACCAACACTATGGGAGCTGCCCAGGGGCTTTGACTTTCCTGGATGACCCCCTTTTGCTGCATTTGATTCAACAGCGTTTTCACTTCTTGGTACAACTGCGGTGGAATCTGCCGATATCACTCTCTGATGGGGACCGCCCCTTCAGTGGGAATGCCATGTGTAATGGCTGTGGTGCACCCAAAATCGTCCTAATGGCTAGCGAACACCTTTTGGTAATGGCCCAAGAGATTCCACCTGATGTATTTGGACCGGGTTAGGTCAGAGTTCAGCTCGCATTTTCTCCAAGATAGCTTGCCCTGCCTGCTCAGGCAGGGGCTCCACGGTCCAGACAGTGTGCACAGTTACTGCCCAGGGATCCCTTGGATTCACCCCCATCTGCAACTCCGGGGGCGGGAGTACCTCTTCCAATGGTTTTACTACATTTGCTATTTCCATGCGGGGCTTCAGTAGAATGTTCTGGTTCTCCAGATTGACACACCGCATAAGGACAGTCCCCTTTCACACAAGGACGTTAGCCAGGGCGTGAGCCACCAGGAGCCCGGAGGGTAGATGCTCGAGGAAGCATGGCTCCACAAGCACTTCTACTCCTTCCAGCAGGACATGGGCTGGACAGGCAGCGCAACAACTGTCTGTCCTGGCGGCAGCACGAGCTGAGGAGTTGTAGGCGCAGTCACTCTCCCAAGCACCTCTCCCTCCTGGCAAACCTCCTGGACTCGCGCACCCCGTACCAACTGCTGAAAGACCTGCCCCTGCGGAGTGCAGGGGCTCCATTGTTTCAAAGTTTCTTGGGCCAGTTCATAGAGAAGGAGACGGCCAAATTCTTTTAGCACATTCATGCCCAAGGTGACGACATATCCATCAGTCTCACCTCCCTGAGTCAGGACCATGCCTCGCCGGCCCAATGGCTTGCCGCACATCGGGATCTGCATCCATGCTACTCCAGTGACGGGAATAGGCAGTTGATTGGCAGCCACCAGTTTTATCACAGACCCCCACTGGGGTCTTGTGGCTTCTGGAAAATGTTGCCGGAAGTAAGTCTCAGGCATAGTGGTCACTTGTGACCCCATGTCTACTATGCAGCGCATGGCACGACCTTCAAATTCTGCCCAAACCAGCGGACACTTCGTGACCAGGTCCTCGGGACTTCCACCACCCCGTGAGGTGTGTTCTGGCTCCGAGCGGCATCCCCCCTGCTCAGAGCTCCCTAGTTTAACTGCTGCCGGGGCGAGTACTTCCCCCACCCGAAGTGGCCCATATCTCCACAGTTAAAACAAGCGGCTGGCCGCGGAGGCCGGCCTCCCCGAGCGTTACGGGGCCTCCAAGTCGTCATGCTTGGACCCGGTGGACCACTTATAGCTCTGGTCTTCCTTTTCACTTCAGCTAGTTCACCTCTGATACTCTCCAGCTCCTGCCGCATTTCCCCAACCCACGGGGGCTGTCACCTTTTGCTCCTGCTCTCGTGTGCGGGCCTCACTCCCTACCCCAGAGAAGGTCAATTGCGGGTCTACCCGTATCCGCTCTCGCAAGGCTTGCTTAATCAGGGGGTCACGCAATACGGTCACCAAGAGGTCACGCAGGGTAATGTTAAGGGGCCCCACACATAACCCTGTCCTTTTGCTCAATGGCCATATAGAGCTCCTGCAGCACATTCATATACTGAGTGACCATTTCCCCCTCTCCCTGCATGCGGCTGCAGAGTCGGGTTCCCCCACATCAGTCGGGTCCCCGTGAGTCCCCTCCAAAATCTGCAATACCCAGACAAAAGTATTCCATTGTCCCGGGGTCTTAACATCACAGAGTCCCGGGCCTCGCCCTCTAAGGCCATGATGGCCACCTCTGCCTCCAGATCAGGGGTCATCGGGTGCATCCTGAACAACCCCCGCATGCGCTCTGTCCAGCTCCACAGCATGGTATTACTGCCGGTGAACTTGGGCAAGTTGTTCAGCATGGCCCCCAACGACAGACTGGCCCAGGGGCCATTACCACCCCCTTGGTCTACAGCTTCCCCTCTCACTCTTGGAGACTGCATCCTGCCGACTACGTCAAATGTGGTATTCGCAGGTACGCGGGATGCAGTGACTAGTCGGAGACAGAGCAAGCTTTAACTGTAACTTTATAAGGGGGGTTTTTGTATGAACAACAGGAAAAGATTAGTTCTCCACACAGGGAAACCGTACACAATACAAAATGCAATGAACTAACGAATACTCTGCGTGTCAATGCCTCTAGGGCTGCGGTATGTCCGTCCAATGCCCTAACGTTATAAACAACGAGTAACAGAGTGTCACTTAGCTTCTCGGATGTTCTGTAGAGCTGTGGTCCGGTGGACATTCACCCTGCGTCTCAGCCGCTGAGCCCAGCCGATGAGGAGCTGCCGTAAGCCTTGAGCGTTCCCACGCTCAGGCGCAGATGGGGCACAACGGGCCCTGGAGAAATCCTCCGGCGTAGAGTTCACCCCTCCAGGAGGCAGGATGGCGGCAGCTGTCGGGTCTGTCGGATAGGCCACCGCCGCGGGCTGGAGCGGGACTATAGCGGCTGCAGGTGATGGGACACAGACCGCAGCTGCGGCTGACAAAACTCTCCTGCCTCTCCAGTCCTTGTCAGAGAAGTACTGCTTCCTTTTCTTCAGTCTCTGCATCCAGTCTCTCCTTCGTCTCTCCCAGGCTCCTCCTCCTGTCGCCCCAGCCCCTTTTCTTCTAGAACCATCTCCTAGCCGTCCTGTCGTTTCTTACCCCGGGAACATTTCCCCTGAGATCCTAAATGACAACCCCCTTGGTTTTGGCCCGGGCACATAGCGAGGGCTCTCTCCCCTACACAAGTGTAAATACAGGTGTGTGTGTAGCCCAGCTGCGCTTGGAGCCACATTTACCCAGGAGGATGCACCGAAGGTAAACCCACACGCACCTGATATTCATTCACAGCTTCACCAATCCCTGGAGCCACCAGAGGGAGCCCTTGTAGAGTATGTACATATATAAGGATGGTGGAGCCACAGCAGTCAGTCTACCTCAGGGTGAGATGTGATTAGTTGATTAGCCGGAGGGCTGTGCGAGGTTAGTCTGAGTCTAGACAGCAGACAGATCAGATTACCTCAGAACGTTGAAAGACTGTTTGTTCCCTTGGAAGCGTGGAAAGTAAGCTCTTGAAGTGTGCACAGATCAGTTAGACGGAAGGTCCTGATAGCTGCTTCAGACAGGGCATTAGAAGGAGAAGGGAAAGGGAACAGCAGTGATTGAAAGACTGAATACTACAGCTTGAGCTTAGTTCACTGTGTGGAGGCCAGTAATAGTGGAGGAAGATAGCCACTTCAGCCTGGTCAGAACTGAGTCAACTGAGTGTAGTTTCAGTGAGCAAGCGTGCCGACGCTTTGAGAGCGGTGAAGAGAAAGAAGAATCAGCTATCTACTGCTAGTGTGCTTATGTTAAGGGTCGGAGTAGGACGAAAGGCGAGTGGAAGGGAAAAGAGAGTGACAGAGGTTGAAACAGCATTAATCGCTTACCTCTACTCTGAGCAACCGGACACCGGGTCCGAGCTTACTAGCATCTACACGACTAGTAGGAGATACCGGAGACCCTGTGGGACTTCAAGTCGCAGGGGCCCACAAGTGCTGATACGTAAACAGGGTCAGGAAGAACAGGAGTCTGGTCAGCGCAACCATTAGAGACTAAGTTCTATCCAAGAGAAGGCTCCACCACAAAGTCAGCTGGGCGTATACGAGAAGACAGAGTTAGACTTCGTTTCATACAGGTCAGAAACTCACACATACAGGAGTACGGAGGCCCTACACCTACTCAGTGGGATTACTGGACGTGCATCCTCCACCCTGCCAGCTTCCCGGGACATGCCTGCAACTACCATCAGTAAAGGTACCGAAAGAGACTTTCGTGTGTGTGTCTGCATTATTGCTCCTGTGGCTGAAAAGCCCCTTCTCCATCCTGCACCCCTACACCGCCATCTACCCTGAGGGACCCAGTCTTGCCTGTGGAAGACTTAACACCTTGCTGCCCAGAGACAACCCCTCAGAGGATCTACCCTGCAGCGCTGGTCGCACTGACTAGGTACCACAGGTGGCGTCAAGAACAAACTGTAAATACTTTATTCCCCTGTAAATATCCCACATTTTAAGGTGAGCCCCAGGGCCACGGACCGAGCTGCGCTACCCGTGACATCCCCCATTGAAGTGAACGGGCTCGGTGCCGAGTACCCCACGATCCTGCTACGGGCGACTCATGTGCATACTGATGTATATGTAGGTAGAGATGAGCACACCCGTGGATGTCCGTGTTCGGTTGGTTCGGGCTGACTTTTTTTAAGTTTCAGTTCAGGTCCCATATAAGTCATGGGAGACCCGAAATTAAGAGCTGGAAAATAGGTATAAAATGGTCATAGAGAGGGCTAGGGAGCTGTAAAAGAACCAAAAAGGGGGTACGAGCAGGACAATTCCACTGCAAACAAATACAGATAGAGAAATGACTTAACCCCTTCACTTCCTGACCAGGCCAATTTCTTCAATTCTGACCACTCTTACTTTATGAGGTCATAACTCTGGCACACGTCAACGGATCCTGATGATTTTAAGACTGTTTTCTTGTGGCAGATTGTGCTTTATGATAGTGGTAAAATTTATTTGATATAACTTATGGACACTTGCGAAAAAAAAAATTGGAAACTTGTCAAAAATTTGACGCGGCATGTCACATGACCTGACGTCGAGCGTTAGAAGACGGTGTTAGGCGCCTGCGCGTTATATCCGGGATTGGATGTAGGTTCAGTTTACCTTGCGTCACATGGGCTTTGTTTATTTATGCCTTCTCTCCATGGGGGCGTTAACGGATGTGACACCTTTGCGTTTTGACATGAGACAGCGCCAGTGATGGGGTGTTTGGATTGGCGCCAAAGGGGAGTAAATACACCTATTGGATGGGATACTTAAGTGTGTATGAAGTCAGGAGATTGGTCAATCGTTGCTAAGGTTATTGTATAGCCATTCATCTATTGGTGAGCACTTATATGTTCTATTGTTTATAAAATATCTAAAAATTTCAATAAGGATCACATATAAACGGTCTCTTTATTATGTACTATGAAATTATGTTTTGATATCTGATTGATGTTTTATATTTGTATATACTGTATATCTATTAGCTAGTAGGTGGAAACTATGATGGTGATTGGCTCCTCCACACCATTTAAGGCTGCTTGTGTGCACTCTGTATTGTACTTGAAAAAGGCCACAATATGGCCGAAACGTTGTTACTGATCTTGGCAAAATAAAGATGTTTTGAATTTCTTCACCTGGACTGGATGCTGCTCTCATTTTCTTTTAAGAAAATACCCAAAAGTGACATCATTCTAAAAAATGCACCCCTCTGGGTGCTCAAAGCCACATTCAAGACAGGTGCTTCACATAAATTAATGGAACGTGAACTGAAAAAATAAACATTGAACTTTTTTCACAAACATTTTCCTTAAGATCTATTTTTTTTACTTTTGCAAGGATAACTGGAGAAAATTCACCATACAATTTGATTTGTTGTACAATTTCTCCTGAGCATGCTGATACCACATATGTAGGGGAAGACCACTGTTTGGGCGCATGGCAGGGCTTGGAGGGAAGGAGCGCCGTTTCACTTTTTGAATGTAAAATTTGCTGGAATAATTAGCGGTCGCCATGTCGTGTTTGGAGACCCCTTGACTTGCCTAAACAGTGGAAACTCCCAACAAGTGACACCACTTTGGAAACTAGACCCCTCAGTGAACTTACATAGATGTGTATTGACTTGAGCACCTTAAACCCCCAAGGTGCTTCACAGAAATTTATAAATTTTAGCCGTGAAAATAAAAAAAATCTAATTTTTCCCACAAAAATGTTTTTTTGAGCAACAAATGTTATATTTTCACAAAGGTAACAGGAGGAAATGGACCCAAAATTTGTTGTGCAATTTCTCCTGTGTTCACCGATACCCCATATGTGGTAGAAGACTACTTTTGAGGCACAGTGCAAAGCTCCAAAAGGAAGTAGCGCCATATTACAGTTCAGATTTTGCTGCTCTTTTTTGAGGGTGCCATCTCACATTGGCAGAGCTCCTGAAGTGCCAGAACAGCAGAACCCCACCTAGTTGACCCCATTTTACAAAGTAAACCTCTCAATAAATTCATCTAGGGGTCCAGTGATTATACTCACACCATAGGTGGGTCCCAGAATTTTATACTACTGGCCAGTGAAGAAAAATAATTTACCTTTTTACCACCAAGATTGTGAGTGAGCCCCAAGTTTTACATTTTCATACTGAGGAATGGGTAAAAATGGCACCAAAATTTGTCCCACAATTTCTGTTTAATGTAGAAATACCCCATATGTGGCTGTACAGTACTGTTTAGCCATACAGAGAGTCTCGGGAGGGACAGAGAGCTAGATGCCTCCTGGAGCGCAGATTTTCCTAGAATAGTTTGTGGACTCCATATTCAGAGCCCTTAAGCTCTAGAAAGCAGAATCCCCCCTCAAGTGAACCCATTTGGGAAATTATAACCCTTTGGGAAATTATCTACAGATGTAGTGACGATTTAGACTTCATGGGTGTTTTCCAGAAACAAGCAGCTGTGGATGTTGCTGAGTGAAAATTGCAAACTGCCGTTGTAGTGATCATTACTAGTGTTGAGCATTCCGATACCGCAAGTATCGGGTATCGGCCGATATTTGCGGTATCGGAATTCCGATACTGAGTTCCGATACTTTTTCCATATCGTATACCGGAATCGGAAGTTCCCATAATGCTATGAGAGGCAGTGTGATTTTATTCAGCCAATGAGGAATCCTAAGAAGTGTGGGCACATCCTGTTAGGCTGCGGTCATGTTAACTAATGGCATGGCTGTGATTGGCTGCTGAAATGATGTCATGAATGCACTATAAAAGGCGCCGCCGCCATTTTAGCTTCACTGTGCTGTGAATTCAGTTAGGGACAGAACGCTACTCTGCTCACTCTGAGGGACAGTTAGAGATTGCGATTTTGTGTATTGTGCTTTAGGCAGGCTAGTTTACCAACCGCTGTGTAAAGCTTCCTTTTGCCTTGCAGTGCTGTTTTCACAGCTGTCTGCAAGGTCTGTGTGTGAGTGCAGGTCACGCTGAAGTTTGTTCTGCATCCACTGCTGGTTGTAGTCAGCTCAACGTGTGTCACTGCCTCATATTTTTTTTTTTAATTGCTGCTGCTCAATTCATTTTAAATTAACTCTCTCCTATTAGTGTGCCGCGCTTCCATCCGTATCCAATACATTGGTTGCAAACACTATAGGAGTAGATAGCGGAGCCTTTCATAGCTAGTGCACAGTTCTCTGCAGTGTTCACGGCTGTCTGTGAGGTCTCTTTGTGAGTGCAGCTCACGCTGAAGTTTGTTCTGCATCTACTGCTGGTTGTAGTCTGCTCAGCATGCGTCACTGCCTCATACTTATTTTTTTTGTTTATTGCTGCTGCTCAATTCAATTTTAATTAACTCTCTCCTATTAGTGTGACGCGCTTCCATCCGTATCCAATACATTGGTTGCAAACACTATAGGAGTAGATAGCGGAGCCTTTCATAGCTGGTGCACAGTTCTCTGCACTGTTCACGGCTGTCTGTCAGGTCTCTGTGTGAGTGCAGCTGACGCTGAAATTTGTTCTGCATCCACTGCTGGTTGTAGTCCGCTCAGCGTGCATCACTGCCTCATACATTGTCCATTTTTTCTGTAGTGTTTTTTTTCCTGAATTTCTCCTATTAGTGTGCTTCCATCCGTATGCAGCTAGATTGGTTGCAAACGCTAGATAGAAGTAGACAGAGGAGCCTTTCGGCTGGTTTGCGGCCTGCAGGACCAGCCAGATTAGTATTATCCTATTTTTTGTAGCCTCATCTATTGCATTGTAGGTTCCTGCATTGTAGTAGCTGCAAAAAGTTTGTGATACTATCGATTGTACATCTTTTGTCTCAATCACAACCTTTGTTTTTTTGTGAAAAACACAAAAAAGTTAATAAAGTTCAGCAAACACTACACTTGACACTTGTTAGGCCACATTAGCTGATATTAAAGTGTAGTCCACACTTAATAAACTTAGTGTTTCTTATACCTGTTAGCAGCTGTTCAGGAATAAGCACACTAAGGCCTTAGTACTTTTCTGCCTATCTTTATCAATCTACCAAGATGAAGAAGGCAGGGAGTAAGGCACGTGGACGTGGGCGTGGAGTTTCAGCAGGGAGAGGACGTGGGGATTCTGTGCCTGCGGCGAGCACCAGTGACACAGCATCCCCAGTTTTCCCCGGGAGCGGTCCTTTATGCGCAGCTTTGTAGGAGCTCGGCGTACCCCCCTGCTGCGGGAAGAACAAATTGAAGCCGTTGGCGGATGGATGGCAGATAACGCATCGACTTCAATTACTTCCACATCCTCTCTGGACCAGAGCACTGAAGAGCAACCATCTGTCTCTTCACCACCTGCCAAATTGCCCAGGCAGTCAGAGAGCTCTGTACAGGAGCCAGCTAAGTCCCTACTTCTGTTCTCTGAATCTGTTGGCTTGGAAATAGTGGGCCAGCCAAGCAGCATTCTAGAATGTGAAGAAGAGGGAGTATGCAGTGATGCACAACTGCTTTGTCTATCTGAATCTGAAGAGGCGGGTGGCCCAGTGCCTATGGTCAGCACACCTCAGAACGCATCTGATGATGGTGAGACTACAGGTGCCAGTTTCTGTTGCGCATGGTGCTGGCCAGACGACCCAGGATAAGCAGGTGCTTGAAGAGGGTAGTGTAGATGATGAGGTCCTTGACCCATCATGGCGTGAGAAACAGGAAGGTGGTGGGAGCAGCTCTGAGGAAGAGATTCCCCCAAAGGCCCAAACAGGAGGGAGAGGTAGGGGTCAGACTCGGTTGCCTGTAGCCTCCACTTTGCCACCCGTTCGGAGCAGTTCTCTTCCAAAAGCCAAAACGGGCGCTCCCAGGACTTGCAGTGCGTGGTCCTTTTTTGACACAGTTGCAGATGACATTTGCTTTGTCAAATACAAGCTGTGTAATCAAAAAGTAAAAAGAGGTAAAAGTGTCAGCAACCTCAATACCACAAATATGTGGAAACGTGCGGACCAAGCACGTGGTAGAGTTACAAAGACACACTGAAGACGTAGGCCAACCTACAGCACCACCTACCTCTTCAGCTCGTGTTGTAGCCTCTTCCTCCAGCTCACACACAGCTGGTTCGGCTTCCTCACAGGATCGCCCTGGAAGAACCTCTGGCACTGGTGTACAGAGACCCAGTGTAATTCCACCCACAGCACCACGTTCCCTGTCATCCTCACACTCCCAGGCCACTCTACAGCCATCGGTAGCACAGGCATAGGAGAAAAGGTGGCCATACTCGGCAAACCATCCCCGAGCACAGGCTCTGAATGCTGGCATTGCAAAACTCCTGTCCCTTGAAATGCTGTCATTCAGGCTGGTGGAGACTGACAGTTTCCGTAACTTAATGGCATTGGAAGTCCCACAATACAACGTGCCAAGCCGCTTTTATTTCAGCAGGCAAGCCGTCCCTGCACTGCAAAAGCATGTGGAGGGAAAAATTAAACATGCGCTACTAAACGCCGTCAGTAGCAAGGTCCACCTGACCACCGATGCATGGACCAGTACCCATGGACAGGGACGATACATTTCCCTCACTGCCCATTGGGTCAATGTTGTGGAGCTGGGTACAGATCTTGCGAGTGGCGCTGTATGTGTTCTGCCAACTCCAAGGATTGCAGGAATCCAGTCTGTACACATTGACTCCTCCTCCTACTCCAGTTCCTCAGAATCATCGCTGCAGGAGCCGTCACGGTCTACCTCCACATGGACCCGTGAACGCTTACCTGTTCCGACCTATATGAGCACAGCCGTGGCAAAACGTCAACAGGCCGTCCTGAAATTAATTTCAATGGGGAATCGAAGCCGCACAGCGCAGGAGCTCTGGAATGCCATCAAGCAGGAGAGCGACGTGTGGTTTGTGCCAGCGAATCTCCAGCCAGGCTTGGTAGTGTGTGACAATGGCCGAAATCTGGTGGCAGCTCTGGGCCTAGGCAACCTCACTCACATACCATGTCTGGCACATGTGCTCAACTTGGTCGTGCAGAGTTTTTTTAGGGACTATCTGGATCTTGATGCACTGCTGCACAAGGTCCGCATAGAGTGCGCTCACTTGCGGCGTTCCAGCATGGCCAGATCACGCATTGCAGCTCTGCAACGCCGATTCCGCCTTCTGGAACATCGCATCATATGTGACCTACCCACCAGGTGGAATTCCATGTTACATATGTTGGAGCGGTTGTGTGAGCAGCAGCCAGCAGTAATGGAGTATCAGCTGCATCAGGCGCAAACAAGTCGCACTTCACGCCGTTTACACTTCACCACCACTGAGTGGGCCTCTATGAAGGACATCTGCCACATTTTGTGTGTGTTCGATGATTCCACGCAGATGGCGAGTGCAGATGATGCACTAGTTAGCATGACTGTCCCCCTTATCTGCTTGCTTCAAAATACACTGCAAGCACTAAGGGATGAGGTTTTAGAAGAGGTGGAGGATGAGGAGTCACAAATCCCATCAGCTTCTGGACAGTCTGCGCAACGTGGTTCCTCACAAAGGCCCAGGCAGGGGACACTTTGTGAGGAGGATGAGGAGGAGTCAATGGAGGAGGAAGACATCGCTCCAGAGGAGGGAGGTACAGAATGCTCTAGTAGTCAGTATGTAGAGCGAGGGTGGGGTGATGCAGAGCAGGCAGAGATGACGCCTCTTGCAGGGGACAGCGTTTCTTGGCCAGTTGGGAGTCTGCAGCACATGGTTGATTTCATGCTGCAGTGCCTGAGAAACGACCGCCGCATCGCCCACATTCTCACCAAGTCTGATTATTGGGTGTACATCCTCCTAGACCCTCGCTACTTGGACAACTTACAAAGCCTCATAACACCGTTGAACCGGGAGCGTAAAATGCGGGAGTACCAAGACACACTGGTGCATTCCATCATGTTCTCCATTCCAGCCGAGAGCAGTGCTCCTAGTGCTTTACAAAGCAGCTCTGTGCGTCGAGGCAGTGGAGGAAGCTCTGCACCAAGAGGGAGCAGAAGCAGCGCCTCTGCACAGGGCAAGACCAGTATGGCCCAAATGTGGCAAAGTTTTGTGTCCTCGCCACAAATGTCTACACCATCACAGAAGGCTCCAGTCAGCAGGAGGCAACGTTTCCGTCAGATGGTGACAGACTACATGTCTTGCCCTCTCAGTGTACTCCCAGACGGCTCTTCCCCTTCAAGTTTTGGGTCTCTAAGCTGGATACATGGCCAGAGCTTAGCCAGTATGCACTGGAGGTGCTGGCTTGCCCTGCTGCTGGTGTATTATCGGAGCGCGTCTTTAGTGCCGCAGGTGGTGTACTAACAGACCGTCGCATGCGACTATCCTCCGATAATGTTGACCGGCTTACTTTTCTGAAAATGAACAAGGCATGGATCTCGCCTAAATTTGCCTGTCCGGTTTCAGATTAAATAATTGGTTGGCAACAGTATCCATGTCTCCTGTTGTGTTCATTTTTCTACCACCTGAACTGTACTCCCTGGGCTCCAACACTGCCAGTTGCTGCTGTGGAGCCCAGTTGCGACTGCATTCATAACTCCCAGAAGGGTGCACTGAAGGAATACACCACTAGAGGTCATTATATACATTCACACACCTTCACCCATGCCTAAAGACCACCAGAGGGAGATGTTTAGATATATAAAAGGAGAGTGAACACAGAGACAAGCCAGTAAGTTTAGTCACCTCAGAGAGTGCAGAAGAGAGTTAGTTCTGAGGAGAGCTCAGTTGGTAGCTGAGGAGACTGCAGCCTGCAGTTCAGTTCAACAGAGTGGAGGCTAGTAAAAGTGGAACGGAAACCACTCCAGCCTAGTCAGAGCTGAAACAAGTGAGTGCAGCTCAGTGAGAAAGCGTGCCGACGCTTAGAGAGCGGTGAAGAGGCAGCCCACCAACTGCCAGTGTGTGATCATGTGAGGGCCCGGGTAGGCCGAAGGTGAGTGGAAAGAAAAGTGAATGAGGCAGAGGAGCCTTCATAGCTCACCTCAGCAAGTATTGACCGTACACCGGGGTCCGAGCCTATAGGGATCTCCACGACCCATTAGGAGAACACCAGAGTTCCTGGAGGACTACAAGTCCCAGGAGTACCACAGAGCTGATACGTAGCAGGATCAGGAGGACGAAGTTTGGCAGGATCCGCCATAAAACACCCTGTCCTTTCAGCGAGAAGGTCCAATCACAAGGTCAGCCAGGTGCAGGACGGAGACCAAGTTAGGCCCAGCTACACACAGGCCAGGACTTTATTACAAAAAGGCAAGGAACAGGAGGCCACACACCTACTCAGTAGAGGAATCTGGATGTGCACCCTTCACCCTACAGTGCTCCGGGGAGTGCCTGCAACATCTTCAGTAAAGGTACCAAAGTGACTTATGTGTGTATCTACCTTATTACCCATAACTGCCGTGTCCTTGTTTGTCCTGCATCCCTACACATCTATCTGCCCTGAAGGACTCAGCCTTACCTGTGGAAGGCTTAACATCTAGCTGCACAATATTAACCCTTCAGTGGATCTGCACAGCAGCGCTAGTCACCCTGACCAGGTACCACAGGTGGCGTCACGAATCCCCATACCAATATTCAATTCACCTGTAAATATCCCACATTAAAAGGTGAGCACCAGAGCCACGGACTGAGCTGTGTTGCCGTGACGTCCCCCATAGTAGTCTATAGGCTAAGATCCGAGTTCCCACTGCTCTGGAGGGCGACTCATCTTAACTTGGCGTCACGAACAGGATTTTGTGCCCTGCAGCAACGGAGTAACTCGTGCCCGTTGTCAACGGGTACTGTGTGCCTCACTAAAAGACTGTCGCATATAGTGGTGAAGATTTCCCGCCATTTGCCCACCATTGCCCGCCATTTACAGCGCCACGGCGCGAAAAACTAGTGGGCGTACCTGCAAAAGCGCGCTGAGTCCTGGACACGCCTCCAGCGCTGACGCGGCGGCAGGTCCTGTGGAGAGCTTCAGTGAACGCTCTGACGTCAGAGCGCCGGCGACGCAGGTCCTTCTCAAACTGTGCCCTGCAGAGCAGCGGCCTACAGGAGAAGGTAGGCCACGCTTAACTAGGGGGGCGCAGACATGTCGCAGCAGCAAGCCGACAGCGCGGCCCAGGCCGACAGCCCCAATAACTTATCCACCGGCGCTGCCACACAGGCTGGAAATGCTAGCCCCTCACCTAGTCCTGTGGCCCCGATAGTACCGCTGACGCTGCCATACATGCCTGGAGCGAAGTGGCTCCCTCAGTACAGCGGTAAGCCAGACACCCTGTCAGGGTTCAAGCGAAAAATATGCAGTATAATGGACATGTACCCTATGTCAGAAAAGCAAAGAGCTGCAGTGGTAGTGGGACAATTAACTGGTGCTGCAGAGAGAGAAGTAGAGACATGGGCAGCTGCAGATCAGGAGTCAGTGCTTGCAATTTTCTTAAAGCTACAGACTATCTTTGAGGACCGCACTGAAACAGACCTCCGGATGAGGTTTTACCAATGCTCCCAGAAACCAGATGATAGCATTAGGGACTACGCCTGCCGACTACAGGGGGCCCTGCGAGCACTCAAACAGGTTAACCCCATAAGTGTCACCAAAGAGAATAAAATGTTAAAAGAACAATTTGTACGGGGACTGAGGTCCCAAGCTGAAAGCAGGACTGTGCATTGGTGGTCCTTGGATCATCCTGACGCTACCTTTGATGCCCTTAAGGATATGGCTATAAAAAGACTGCGGCCTCTGGAAACACCCGAGATGGCAACCCAGTGTCACCCAGGGGAGACCACTCTAATGCCCGCAGCATCCACCTTTTCCCCGCTGGTTGCTGAAGCCAAAATGCAGGTGGCGCCCCTGGCTGAGCTGGACTGTCTGCGCTCAGAAGTGCGCCAGCTGACCAAAAACCTAGCCACCGTAATGAGTGCCCTGCAACTGCCGACGGAGGAAGAAGGAAAGATCCTGCTAGCTGACTGCCCAGAGGATGTCCCTTGGATGAACCGGAGGAGAAGGAGGACGTCGCCCCACTGGAGGAGGACAACGCCACCCCCTGGAAGGACCCGCGACCAGCATCATCCTCGTCGAGAGATCGTCTGCTACCGCTGCCACAGAGAAGGTCACCCAGCACGTCGGTGTCCTTTAAATGAGCAAATCCTGGGTCCAAGGGCCAACACCCAGGAATAGACTCATCAGGCCCCTCTGACTGGAACCGCAGGTTTGTGGGAGGAAGACCATATCTGTCCATCATACTGGACGGGATTGCAATCCCTGCCCTGCTGGACACCGGATCTCAGGTAACCATCATACCTGATGTCCTTTACAATAGGTACTTGTCCATGGATGGTCTCCAACCCCCAAACCCTGACTTTGCCGTATACGCCTCTAATGGCCTCCCTCTTGACTTATTGGGGGCTAAAAACGTAGACGTAAAAGTGGGGCAAGTGGAGCTAAAGGATCAGAGACTTCTTGTAGTGAAGACTGTTAATGAGGAAAATGGGTTGAATGTGGTTTTAGGCACTAACATTATTAGTAACTGTTTGGAGGAGGTTGTGTTTTTACTCCAACAGCTCGCCGATGTTGCCAGGCCAAGGCAAAAGGGAGTGATCCGGGAGGAGATCCAGACCCTGATGTGCCAGCAGCAAGTGAAACTGACCGGTGGTGAGATTGGTAATGTACGGGTAACAGACCTAAACCCCATTGTGATACCCCCAATGAGTGAAATGCTTATTTGGTGTAGATCAGCAATAGTTCTGAGAGGACAGAACTACCAAGCAGTAGTAGAGCCCCATTGTTTGGAGCACAGACCTACACTCTTGACTGCCAGAGGGGTAGTGGAGGTACATAATGGGAGGGTGCCAGTGCGTCTTCTCAACTGGGGAGGGGATGAAGTCAAATTACCACGTTATGCCACTGTTGCTAAGTTACATTCTGTGGATAATAACTCCATTCACCCAACGGAGCCCTTAACCTCCCCACAACCAGTGGAGGATAACGGTCCGACAACCAAGGTGGAGGATTGGTGTCAACAGCTCCATGTCGGGACAGACACCACTCCAGACCACCAGAAACAAGGAGTACATCGAGTAGTTCAGGAGTATGCACAGATATTCAGCAAACACCCACTCGACTTTGAGAAAATTAAAGGGGTCCAACATCACATCCCCACAGGCAATCATCCTCCCATTAAAGAACGGTACAGGCTTATACCTCCAGCACACTACCAGAAAGCCAAGGAGATGTTGCGTGACATGAAGGAGGCAGGGGTGATAAGGGATAGTTGTAGTCCCTGGGCAGCACCTCTAGTCCTAGTCAGGAAAAAGGATGGAAGCATGAGAATGTGTGTAGATTACAGACAAGTAAATCGCATTACACATAAAGATGCATACCCTTTACCACGCATTGAGGAATCCTTAGCTGCTTTAAAGACTGCTAATTACTTTTCCACCCTTGACCTCACTAGTGGGTACTGGCAAGTAGCTGTGGCTGAGGAGGATCGGGAGAAGACAGCTTTCACCACCCCGATGGGACTCTGTGAGTTCGACAGTATGCCATTTGGACTCAGCAAGCCCCTGGCACATTCCAGAGAGTGATGGAGAGCTGCCTGCGACATCTCAACTTTGAAACTGTGTTACTGTACCTGGACACGTAATTGTGTACTCCAAGACGTATGAAGATCACTTGAAGCACCTGGCGGAGGTATTCGAGTCACTGTCCAAGTATGGGATGAAACTGAAGCATTCAAAGTGCCATCTGCTCAAACAAAAGGTACAGTATCTGGGACATATTGTCAGCTCAGAAGGAGTAGCGCTAGACCCGAGAAGGTCACCGCCATCCAGAAATGGCCGGAGCCGAAAAATCTCAAGGAGGTGCGACAGTTCCTGGGACTGACAGGATACTACCGGAGGTTTGTAAAGGACTACACCCAGAAAGCAGCGCCTCTGCAAGACCTCCTGGTGGGACAGTCCCTCAAGAGCAGGAATTCTCCATTCCACTGGGGTAAAGAACAGGCTGAGGCATTCAAGGAAATGAAGGAGATCCTGACAGGTGACGAGATCCTAGTCTACCATGACTACAGCCAACCGTTCCTGCTGTATACTGATGCCAGCAATGAAGGATTGGGAGCTGTCCTCAGTCAGAAGCAAAATGGCCTGGAGAAAGTCATCGCCTATGCGAGCAGGAAGCTCCGCCCGACCGAGAGTAACCCAGAGAACTACAGCAGCTTCAAGTTGGAGTTCCTAGCACTGGTCTGGGCCATCACGGAGAGGTTTGAGCACTACCTAGCCTCCAGCAAGTTCACTGCCTACACTGATAACAACCCCTTGACGCATCTTGAAACAGTTAAGCTGGGGCCATGGAACAACGCTGGATGGCTCAGCTGTCAAACTACCAATTCACAATCAAGTACCGAGCGGGCCGCAAGAATGCCAACGCTGATTCCCTATCCAGGATGCCTCATGAATCGGACACAGATGAAGAAGTGGATGATCTGGAAGAGATTGAACTACCTGCCTTTCACAGGAATGGGATGATCCACGAGCAACAAGCCTGCAGGAGGCTGCGTGGTAAGACGTTAAATCCTTTACCTCACCACAGCTGAAAGGACACTCAGGACAGCGATCCAGTTGTCAGCTGTATCAAGGAGCTGATAACTCAGGAAGGTTCCTCCTTGGAGAAAGATGCGTCTCCGCAAGCAAAGCAACTGTGGAATGAGAGAAGCCGGCTGTTTATCTATCGAGAGAAGCTGTGCCGGAGGTACGTCAATCCAAAGACCCATGAGATGGTATGGCAGATAGTAGTCCCCAGAGCAGACATCCAGATGGTGTTGGAAGCCTACCACGATCAAGAGGGACACTTTGGCTGGAAGAAAATGGAGACCCTGTTGAAGTGTCGTTTCTACTGGGTGGGAATGCGCAGCTCCATTGAGAGGTGGTGCCAGAACTGTGGACCCTGTGGCCTCAGAAGAAAAGACTACAGCAGCCAGAAGGCACCCCTGCAACCCATCAAGACGACTCGACCCTTAGAGATCGTGGCCCTGGACCATGTCAAGTTGTCACCCAGCCGGTCAGGATACTCCTATGCCCTGACCATGGTGGATCACTACTCCAAGTTCCTGGTGGTCGCCCCTGTCAAAGATCTGACGGCAGAGACAGCAGCAAAGACGTTCCAAGCGTATTTCTGCAGACCACATGGATATCCTGAACAGGTGTTAACTGACCAAGGCCAGCCTTCGAGGCCGAATTGTTTAAAGAGTTCTGTCACTTGTACGGATGTAAGAAGATAAGAACCACACCGTACCACCCCCAAACCAATGGTCTCTGTGAAAAGATGAATCACATCGTCATTGACCTGCTGAAGACTGTACCACTTGAAGAGAGGAATCAGTGGCCAGACCTACTACCTGATCTGGTAGATCTGTACAATCACATACCTGTGAGTTCCACCAATTGCACCCCAGCCTATCTCATGCGGGCAAGACCAGGAAAGCTGCCCATGGATCTGGAGCTTGGTGTTGTAGAACCAGAAGCAGATGTGACTACTGAAGACTGGGACACAAACAGACAGGAACAGTACAGAAAAGTACAGGCTGTTATGATTTGGTAGCTGAGGAGAGCAAGCAAAAAAGGAAATACACCAGAGAGGTTGGAATCTATGGGATTGCAGTACCCTGACTAACCACCACAACTAAAGGCAGCCGTGGAGCGTACCTACGTTGGTCCTAGACGCCTCGTCACAGTCTGAGAAGCTAACTACACCTAAAGACAGAAAGAGGAAAGCTATCTGCCCCGGAGCAGATCCCCAAAGAACATAGAAAGCCCCCAAACATGTAATGGCGGTTAGACAAGAGGAAATACAGACACAGATAGAAAATAGTATGAGCAAACGCTGGGGCCCAAACTTCCTAAATAGAAAAGGATAGGAAGGAAACTTACTGCAACCCCAAAAAACCCTGAAAAGAACCAACTCTACTAATTACAAAATCACCTGAGATCACACGACCTCTACCACCTAAATTAGTTCTCTGGTGTAACAAAAACTAAACAGCAGCCACTGAAAAAACTGGAAAAGGCAAATGAACAAACAACAGTGGCTGAACTAAACTGAGAGGAGCACAAGCCCCCGGAGGGGACCCGGCAGACCCCCACAGAAGTGCAGGACAAAATGCAAAAAGCAACACCAAAAAACAAAAAGAAGAAAATGTCTGTTACAGAAGATGCAGGCACGAAACAGCAGGCTACAAAGTGAACAGGAATCAAAGATGAGACCAGAACAATTGATCACCGGCAACCCTGATGGGAGGGAACCTCCCTTATATAAGACCAGTCAGTAACACCTGATCGCCAATCTTCACAATCTTCATTGGATAGTTCAGTACTGTTTGTAGCCACCAGAGGGAGCTTCTGCTCAGAATTCATTTCTAGCACATTCACAACAGTACCCCCCCTTGAGGAGGGGTCACCGAACCCTCATTTGAGCAACCAGGTCGGTCAGGATGAGCTCTGTGATACGCACGGATGAGTCTCCTAGCATGGATGTCCGAAGCAAACACCCAAGAATTGTCCTCCTGACCATAACCTCTCCAAATACTGGAGTTTCCGTCTAGAAAAACGAGAATTCAATATTTTCTCAACCACATACTCCAGATTGCCCTCAACCAAAACAGGATCAGGAGGCACAGCCATAGGAACCACTGGCTCAACAAACCTCTTCAATAAGGACTTGTGGAACACGTTATGGATCTTAAATGTCCCTGGAAGAAGTAAACGAAAAGAAACAGGATTAAGAATCTCCATGATCTTATAAGGTCCAATGAACCTAGGCTTAAACTTAGGAGATGCAACTCTCATAGGGATATTTCTTGAGGACAACCAGACCAAGTCCCCCACTTCAAACCAAGGACCATCAGTCCTATGCCGGTTGGCAAACCGCTGGGCCCTCTCCTGAGAGAGGGACAACCTCTCCACTACCTGGTCCCAAATCTACTGCATACGCTCCACAACAGAGTCAACACCTGGACAGACAGAAGCCTCCGTCTGTCCTGAAGAAAATCGAGGGTGAAACCCAAAATTGCAGAAAAATGGAGACATCAAAGTGGCAGAGCTAGCCCTATTATTAAGAGCAAACTCAGCCAAAGGCAAAAAAGAGACCCAGTCATCCTGATCAGCAGACACAAAGCATCTCAGATAAGTCTCCAATGTCTGGTTTGTTCTCTCAGTTTGTCCATTGGTCTGAGGATGAAAAGCCGAGGAGAAAGACAATTGAACACCAAGTTTAGAACAAAAAGTCCTCCAAAATCTGGAAACAAACTGGACTCCTCTGTCAGACACAATGTTCTCAGGAATGCCGTGTAACCGAACCACGTGCTGAAGGAATAAAGGCACCAATTCAGAGGAGGAAGGCAACTTAGGTAATGGCACAAGATGTATCATTTTGGAAAACCTATCACAAATCACCCAGATAACGGTCATTCTCTGAGAAACAGGGAGGTCGGAAATTAAATCCATAGAGATATGGGTCCATGGTCTCTTGGGCACAGGCAATGGCATCAACAAACCACTAGAGCGAGAGCAAGGCTTAGAGCAGAGCAAGGCTTGGAGCGAGAGCAAGTCCCGCAGGACTGCACAAATTCCCTGACGTCACGAGATAAAGTAGGCCACGAAAAGGACCGACTAACCAAGTCTCTGGTACCAAAAATTCCGGGATGACCGGCCAACGCGGAACAATGAATCTCAGACATCACACTCTTTTTCCATCGGTCTGGGACAAACAATTTCCCAATAGGGCAGCGCTCGGGTTTATCCTCCTGACACCCTTCCAGAGCCAGTCTCAAATTGGGCGAGATGGCGGAAAGAACTACAACCCTCTTTCAAAATAACAGCAGGATCAGATAACTCAGGAGAGTCCGCAAGGAAACTCCTCGAGAGGGCATCCGCCTTAACATTCTTAGTGCCAGGAAGAAAGGAAACCACAAAATTAAAACGTGTGAAAAACAAGGCCCACCTGGCCTGTCTAGGATTAAGTCGCTTGGCTGATTCGAGATAAACCAGATTCTTATGGTCTGTGAGGACCACCACCTGATGTTTGGCTCCCTCCAGCCAATGTCTCCACTCTTCAAAAGCCCACTTCATGGCCAATAACTCCCGATTACCCACGTCATAATTACGTTCAGTTGGAGAAAATTTTCGAGAGAAAAAGGCACAAGGGTTACTTTTAGAGGTCTCTGGATCTCTTTGGGACAAAACGGCACCTGCCCCCAATTTCAGAGGCATCAACCTCCACCTGAAATGGCAGAGAAACATCAGGCTGCCGTAGAACAGGAGCAGAAGTGAATCTCTGCTTAACTTCCTGAAACGCAGAGACTGCCTCAGGAGGCCAATTCACCACATCAGAACCCTTTTGGTCAAATCAGTCAATGGTTTAACAATAACACGAGAAATTACCAATAAATTTACGATAAAAATTGGCAAAACCCAAGAATCTTTGAAGAGCCTTTAATGAAGTAGGTTGGACCCAATCACAGATGGCCTGAACCTTGACCGGGTCCATTTCAATAACAGATGGGGACAAAATGAATCCCAGAAATGAGATCCTCTGTACGCCAAAAAGACACTTTGATCCCTTCACATACAGAGCATTCTCTCTCAAAATCTGGAACACAGTCCGAACATGTTTCACATGAGAGTCCCAGTCATTGGAAAAAATCAAGATATCATCCAAATAAACAATCAGAAATTTATCCACAAAATCCCTGAAAATGTCATTCATGAAGGACTGGAAGACAGAAGGAGCATTAGTGAGCCCAAAGGGCATCACTAGGTACTCAAAATGCCCCTCTGGGGTATTAAATGCCGTCTTCCATTCATCCCCGTGCTTAATGCGAATAAGGTTATATGCCCCCCTGAGGTCAAGCTTGGTAAACCAAGTAGCACTTTTCACCCTGGAAAACAGGTCAGAAATCAAGGGTAACGGATATTGATATTTCATAGTGATATTGTTCAAGAGACGATAATCAATACACGGCCTTAATGAACCATCCTTTTTGGCCACAAAGAAAAAAACGGCACCCAAGGGTGAAGAGGATGGTCTGATATGACCCTTCTCCAATGACTCCTTGATATAAGACCGCATAGCGTCATGTCAGGTACAGACAAGTTAAAAAGGCGACCTTTAGGGAATTTACTACCAGGCACTAATTCAATAGCGCAGTCATAGCTCCTATGGGGGGGCAAGGATGCAGATTTACTTTAGCTAAACACATCAGAAAAATCAGTCAAAAAGTCAGGAACATCCTGAGCCTGGGGGAGGCAGAAAAAACAGGAGTGTTGGTATTAACACATTGGCAGCCCCAACTGGTTACAGACACAGATTTCCAATCCAAAACAGGATTATGAGACTGTAACCAAGGGAAACCCAGCACGATAATGTCATGCAGATTATACAGAACCAAAAATTTGCAACTCTCCTGATGATCAGGTTCAACCCTCATTATCACCTGAGTAGAGAACTGAGGTTTATTCTCAGCCAAAGGGGTAGAATCGATCCCCAGTAGGGGAATAGATTTCCGTAGGGGTATCAAGGGAAACCCACAACGTTTAGCAAAATCAAAATCCATCAGGTTAATAGCTGTTCCCGAATCAACGAAAGCCTGAGCAGAAAATGTGGACAGGGAGCAAATCAGGTAACAGTCAACAAAAATTTAGTCTGAACACTACCCAAGACAACTGAGCGTGCAAAACGTCTTCCCCGCTTAGGGCAGACTGAAGTAGCATGAGAGGCATCACCACAGTAGAAACATAACCCATTGCTTCTTCGAAACTCATGACGCTGTGCCCCAGAAGCCACTCCATCACACTGCATGGGTTCAGAAGCTGGTTCACAAGGCAACACTATTCCACGCATACCTCTACGCTCACGCAAACGTCTGTCAATTTGAATCGCTAATGACATAGAATCATTGAGACCAGAGGGGACAGGGAATCCCACCATAACATCCTTTACATTCTCTGACAGACCCTTCCGAAAAAGGGCTGCCAAAGCATCGTCATTCCATTTGGTCAGAACTGCCCACCTTCGGAATCTCTGTCAGTATAACTCAGCGTCCTCAAGCCCCTGATTTAATGCCAACAAGGCTTTTTCAGCTTGATCAGTGACATTAGGCTCATCGTACAATAACCCCAGAGCCTGAAAAAATGCATCAACATTACTCAAAACAGGTGTCAGGGAAAAAGCCCAATCCTGAGGATCGCCGCGCAGGAGAGAGATGAAAATTTGAACCTGCTGTGCTGCGTTCCCTGAGGACTTAGATTTCAAGGCAAAAAACAACTTACAGTTATTTTTGAAATTCAGAAATTTAGCTCGATCCCCCAAAAATAAATCTGGCATGGGGATCCTAGGTTCCACAACCGGCAACCTAGCAAGATAGGTAGCAATACTCCGAACTTCAGATGGCAAGCTGATCCACATGGCCAGACAACTGTGCAAACTCCATTGAGAGAAAAAAAAAAATCCTCCTCAGCACCCAGAGATACAGAGGGGAAAAAAGAAATCTCTGACAACTCTGACAATCTTCTTTCTTTAACACTATTTTTCCCTTCTGTGAGTACCATACAAATATCAGTTTTTGGGCCGGTGATACTGTTATGATTTGGTAGCTGAGGAGAGCAAGCAAAAAAGGAAATACACCAGAGAGGTTGGAATCTATGGGATTGCAGTACCCTGACTAACCACCACAACTAAAGGCAGCCGTGGAGCGTACCTACGTTGGTCCTAGACAGCCTCGTCACAGCCTGAGAAGCTAACTACACCTAAAGACAGAAAGAGGAAAGCTATCTGCCCCGGAGCAGATCCCTAAAGAACATAGAAAGCCCCCAAACATGTAATGGCGGTTAGACAAGAGGAAATACAGACACAGATAGAAAATAGTATGAGCAAACGCTGGGGCCCAAACTTCCTAAATAGAAAAGGATAGGAAGGAAACTTACTGCAACCCCAAAAAACCCTGAAAAGAACCAACTCTACTAATTACAAAATCACCTGAGATCACACGACCTCTACCACCTAAATTAGTTCTCTGGTGTAACATAAACTAAACAGCAGCCACTGAAAAAACTGGAAAAGGCAAATGAACAAACAACAGTGGCTGAACTAAACTGAGAGGAGCACAAGCCCCCGGAGGGGACCCGGCAGACCCCCACAGAAGTGCAGGACAAAATGCAAAAAGCAAGCACAAAAAACAAAAAGAAGAAAATGTCTTATCTGTTAGCAGAAGATGCAGGCACGAAACAGCAGGCTACAAAGTGAACAGGAATCAAAGATGAGACCAGAACAATTGATCACCGGCAACCCTGATGGGAGGGAACCTCCCTTATATAAGACCAGTCAGTAACACCTGATCGCCAATCTTCACAATCTTCATTGGATAGTTCAGTACTGTTTGTAGCCACCAGAGGGAGCTTCTGCTCAGAATTCATTTCTAGCACATTCACAACAACAGGCCTGCATTGAAGATAGTCTCAATCGAGTAAGGGACAAGCAAGAGGATCACTACAACAAAAGTGCGCCAGCTGAACCTTTCGCCCCAAAGTGAAGTCGTGCTAAAAAGAAAGAGGAGGATGCACAAACTCGACGATCAATGGGAAAGAGAGCCCTACGTTGTACAGAATTCAAGGTTTGACAACAAGAAAACGTGTATAATTAGTAAAGATGGAGGAAGAACGACTACAACTGTATCAAGAGATCACCTAAAGTTGTGTCCGGTTCCGTTAAAGCTTCAAGAGGAAGAACCTGTTGTCAATAAGAAAGAGTGTGATGAAGCAGTCATACATACAGATTTAGGAGATTTCTCCGCGGATTGGCCCCGCATTGGAGAAGCCGTAATCATTCCCGTACTCCAATTTTATCAACCACAAGGAGAACCTCTTCATCCAGTTGAGCCGGTTGTTGCAGTAGAGTCAGTTCCAGAGGAACCTGCTCCAGCAGAACCCCAAGAAGTGGAATCCCAAGAAGCAGATTCTCAAGAAACTGAATCTCAGGAAAAGGATCCCCTGTCGAGACAGAACCGGTTCACCCAGCTGGAAGTATACTTGCCAGATCCCTAGAGAGGTTAAGGCAGTACTACAACCTACCTGCATGCAGGACAAACAGGTTAACTGACACCTCACCTACCACTACACCACGTAGGTCAGTATGCATAACAAGGGGGCAATTACCTGTTAGGTACAGAGAGTAAGACCTAACAAATTAAATAATTGTCTAGAGTCATTGTACATAAATGTATATATTGTTGCCACATTATGCCTTAATATACCGTTATTTATTTATCTGTTTTCCTTTTTGATATTGAAACAAGTGGAATGGACATTATTTTTACTTGTTCCCTCTACCCTTTGAGCAGCCTTTTTTCCAAAAGAGACTGGGACTTTTATGGTTGCTCATTTCCTCATTGTTTTACTTGTGTATATCGTTTTTCATTCACCTTTTATGCAACAGTTTAAGATCCTCACCTCCCGTAAGGGAAGAGTTAAGTTATACAATGTTTTATTGTTTTTCTGTTTTGTATTTCAGCCCCGGAGTGCTGAGTTCTACTAGGGGGGAATGTGGAGCCCAGCTGCGACTGGATTCATATCTCCCAGAAGGGTGCACTGAAGGAATACACCACTAGAGGTCATTATATACATTCACACACCTTCACCCATCCCTAAAGACCACCAGAGGGAGCTGTTTAGACATATAAAAGGAGAGTGAACACAGAGACAAGCCAGTAAGTTTAGTCACCTCAGAGAGTGCAGAAGAGAGTTAGTTCTGAGGAGAGCTCAGTTGGTAGCTGAGGAGACTGCAACCTGCAGTTCAGTTCAACAGAGTGGAGGCTAGTAAAAGTGGAACGGAAACCACTCCAGCCTAGTCAGAGCTGAAACAAGTGAGTGCAGCTCAGTGAGAAAGCGTGCCGACGCTTAGAGAGCGGTGAAGAGGCAGCCCACCAACTGCCAGTGTGTGGAAATATATATGTATTCCATATATTCAAAGTATATTCACATGTATGTATTCACAGTTCACAGTTAGATAGATTTCACTTGCTAAAAAACCCTGTGCTCACATATTTCTAGGCCAGCTATAATCAGTCGTTTTAAAGAAATCTGGCCTTCATAAGGCCTTCGCTTCATAAGGAACGTACAAAAAGTCTTATTAGATATCTGTTGTTTACATTATAGTTATGCAAGACAACTAAGTCAAGAGAATATAAAACAATAATTCTGCAACTTCAGCTCTTTTTATCATGATTATCATAATTATCATACATACACTAGAACAGCCAATAATCTAGCAGCTTTTAATTGTATGTTAATTGACTAACCAGCCCCTTTTTGTAAACGTATAAAACCTTGAATGAATAATAAATGTATGTCTTTGACGAACTGTTATACTGACACTTGCGTTGTGGACAGTTTTCATTTCGTTCTGAGCGCTCAAAGAAGACATTAAATAGAGATTTGGACATGGCAAGCAGCAAACACTGAAGGATATTTTTATCCTAATTAAATTTCCATATCAATCGTGTGAGGGCCCGGGTAGGCCAAAGGCGAGTGGAAAGAAAAATGAATGAGGCAGAGGAGCCTTCATAGCTCACCTCAGCAAGTATTGACCGGACACCGGGGTCCGAGCCTATAGGGATCTCCACGACCCATTAGGAGAACACCGGAGTTCCAGGAGGACTACAAGTCCCAGGAGTACCACAGAGCTGATACGTAGCAGGATCAGGAGGACGGAGTTTGGCAGGATCCGCCATAAAAGACCCTGTCCTTTCAGAGAGAAGGTCCAATCACAAGGTCAGCCAGGTGCAGGACGGAGACCAAGTTAGGCCCAGCTACACGCAGGCCAGGACTTTATTACAAAAAGGCAAGGAACAGGAGGCCACACACCTACTCAGTGGAGGAATCTGGATGTGCACCCTTCACCCTACAGTGCTCCGGGGAGTGCCTACAACATCTTCAGTAAAGGTACCAAAGTGACTTATGTGTGTGTCTACATTATTACCCCTAACTGCTGGGTCCCCGTCTGTCCTGCATCCCTACACATCTATCTGCCCTGAAGGACTCAGCCTTACCTGTGGAAGGCTTAACATCTAGCTGCACAATATTAACCTTTCAGTGGATCTGCACAGCAGCGCTGGTCACCCTGACCAGGTACCACAGGTGGCGTCACGAATCCCCATACCAATATTCAATTCACCTGTAAATATCCCACATTAAAAGGTGAGCACCAGAGCCACGGACTGAGCTGTGTTGCCGTGACATCCCCATAGTAGTCTATAGGCTCAGATCCGAGTTCCCACTGCAATGGAGGGCGACTCACTGCTCAGAAGTGCCGTCTGCACAAAGAAAAACACAAGCTCCTGTGTTAGTGGGGCTCAGTAACGCCAGCTGTTCCCATGCTGTGTGTCCTGCAATAAGTCTCCTGCTCCCTCCACATGCACACAACATCAGATGTCAAACTTGCTCCACATAGGGCTGAGCCTACACCCTGATTGATATGCTCCAAACAAGAAAAACGGAAGCTTTCCAACCATAAAATGATGAATTGTAGTGCCAAATATGTAAAAATAGACATTTTAAATATAAGCGCATACCGTATATGCACATGGCGACTACAAATGCAACCAAAAAAGCCTACATAGGGTATAGGGGTTCAAATGAATGCATACAAGTACATTTTATAATCCATTAATGCTGCCTAAGGAACGGTATGTACACCTGTAATATAGTTCAGACAATGGATGTTGGACTAGTCATCATCATCATTACTTATATATGTGACAGTAAAAAATACACTGATTGAGGACAACTCTTAGTTCACACCCCATATATGAAAGGTCCAGCATCTAATCCTGATAATAAGGCGCAATAATCATGCATAACCTATAAAAAGTGCATCGTTCATAGTTAAAATAGCAATGTATACCTGCAAGTGCAGGTGAAACAATGCCAACGGATAGAAAAGGTTTATGCTATCTAGGTATCAGAGTGCATAGTGACTGATGGCGAATGGCGATATAATACTGTACCTCAATAAAGGCTGCGGCACCCCTCACGCGCGTTTCACTTGTAGCTTCTTCAAGAGGGGACGTGCGTGTATGGTTGCTCATAGGTGCATGTTTATAGAGGAAATCAGTCATGATGGCGGCTTTGTAGCGGCGCTACCGCTGACGAACGCAGCGCAACGTCACTGCAAGTCAGCGTCATATGACGCACAGCAGCTCCCCTACCCGACGCGTCAGAGCAGAAAGGCAGTCTGGGCGGCAAAACCGGCGCGCAAGCAGACATGCACTTCCCCTCTTCAGCAAGCTAGAAGCGAAAACGCGCGTGAGGGGTGCCGCAGCCTTTATTGAGGTAGAGTATTATATCGCCATTCGCCATCAGTGGCTATGCACTCTGATACATAGATAGCATATACCTTTTCTATCCGTTGGCGTTGTTTCACCTGCACTTGCAGGCATACATAGCAATTTTCACTGCACGATGCACTTTTTCTAGTTATGCTTGATCATTGATTATTGCGCCATATTATCAGGATTACATGCTGGACCTTTAATATATGGGGTGTGAACTAAGAGTTGTCCTCAATGAGTGTATTTTTTACTGTCACATATAACTTCTAATGATGATGATGACTAGTCCTACATACATTGTCTGCACTATATTACAGGTGTACATACCGTTCCTTAGGCAGCATTAATGGATTATGAAATGTACTTGTATGCATTCATTTCAACCCTATACCCCATGTTGTTTTTTTTGGTTGCATTTGTTGTCGCCATGTGCATATATGCGCTTATATTTTAAATGTCTTTATTTCCATATTTTTGAAGAGAAATCATCATTTTATGGTAGTAAAGCTTACGTTTCTCTTGTTAGGAGTATATACATTTTGAAGTGCCACGGAACAAGGCAACTACTCTATATGTGATTTCTACACCTTCCTTGACCCTGGGCTTCAACACCGCCAGTTTCTGCTCAGAAGTGCTGTATGCACAGAGAAAAACACTCGCTCCTGTGTTTGTGAGGTTCAGTAATGCCAGCTGTTCCCCTGCTGTGTGTCCGGCAATAAGTCCTGCTACCTCCAATTTCAAGTTATATCAGATTTGAAAGTTGCTCACATTAGGCCTCAGCCTACACCCTGACTGACCCTGGGCTCCAACACTGCCAGTTGCTGCTCGGAAGTGCCGTCTGCACAGTCAACACTAGCTCCTGTGTTATTGGGGTTCAGTAATGTCAGCTGATCCTCAGCCGTGTAGCTGGCAATGTTTCCTGCTCTGTCCACACTCACACAAGTCCAGATTTTCAACTTTCTACAATTTGTCCTCTGCCTCCACTCTGTTTTTACTCTCATCCCTGGGCTCCAACATCGCCAGTTGCTGCTCGGAAGTGCCATCTGCACAGTCAACATATGCTCCTGTGTTATTGGGGTTCAGTAATGTCACCTGATCCCCAACTGTGTAGCTGGCAATGTTTCCTGCTCTGTCCTCACTCACACAAGTCCAGATTTTCAACTTGCTACAATTTGTCCTCTGCCTCCACTCTGTTTCTACTCTCATCCCTGGGCTCCAACATCGCCAGTTGCTGCTCGGAAGTGCCGTCTGCACAGTCAACACTAGCTCCTGTGTTATTGGGGTTCAGTAATGTCAGATGATCCCCAGCTGTGTAGCTGGCAATCTTTCCTGCTCTGTCCACACTCACACATGTCCAGATTTTAAATTGCTACAATTTGTCCTCTGCCTCCACTCTGTTACTACTCTCATCCCTGGGCTCCAACACTGCCAGTTGCTGCTCGGAAGTGCCGTCTGTCACAGTCAACATAGCTCCTGTGCTATTGGGGTTCAGTAATGTCAGCTGATCCCCAATGTGTAGCTGGAATCTTTCCTGCTCTGTCCACACACACAAGTCCAATTTTAAATTTGCTCCAATTTGTCCTCTGCCTCCACTTCTGTTACTACTCTCTAACCCTGGGCTCCAACACTGCCAGTTGCTGCTCGGAAGTGCTCTGCACAGTCAACACTAGCTCCTGTGTTATTGGGGTTCAGTAATGTCAGCTGATCCCCAGCTGTGTAGCTGGCATTTTCCTGCTCTGTCCACAATCACACAAGTCCAATTTTCAACTTCTACAACTTTGTCCTCTGCCTCCACTCTGTTTCTACTCTCATCCCTGGGCTCCAACATCGCCAGTTGCTGTCTCGGAAGTGCCGTCTGCACAGTCAACACTAGCTCCTGTGTTATTGGGGTTCAGTAATGTCAGCTGATCCCCAAATGTGTAGTGGCAATCTTTCCTGCTCTGTCCACACTCACACAAGTCAAGATTTTCAATTGCTCCAATTTGTCCTCTGCCTCCACTCTGTTTACTACTCTCACCCTGGGCTCCAGCATCTGCCAGTTGCTGCTCGGAAATGCCGTCTGCACAGTCAACATTAGCTCCTGTGTTATTGGGGTTCAGTAATGTCAGCTGATCCCCAGCTGTGTAGCTGGCCAATGTTTCCTGCTCTGTCCACACTCACATAAGTCCACTTTTTAATTTCTCCAATTTGTCCTCTGCCTCCACTCTGTTTACTACTCTCATCCCTGGGCTCCAACATGCCAGTTGCTGCTCGGATGTGCCGTCTGCACAGTCAACACTAGCTCCTGTGTTATTGGTGTTCAGTAATGTCAGCTGATCCCCAGCTGTGTAGTTTGGCAATCTTTCCTGCTCTGTCCACACTCACACAAGTCCAGATTTTAAACTTGCTACCAATTTGTCCTCTGCCTCCATCTGTTTCTACTCTCATCCCTGGGCTCCAACATCGCCAGTTGCTGCTCAGGAAGTGCCTCTGTCACATGTACTCCTCTGCTATTGGGTTCAGCATGTCCAGCTGTCCCAGTGTCAACTGCAATGTTTCCTGCCATGTCCACACTCACATAAGTCCACTTTTTAAATTTGCTCCAATTTGTCCTCTGCCTCCACTCTGTTACTACTCTCAACCCTGGGCTCCAACACTGCCAGTTGCTGCTCGGATGTGCCATCTGCACAGTCAACATATGCTCCTGTGTTATTGGTGTTCAGTAATGTCAGCTGATCCCCAGCTGTGTAGCTGGCAATCTTTCCTGTTCTGTCCACACTCACACAAGTCCAGATTTTAAACTTGCTCCAATTTGTCCTCTGCCTCCAGTCTGTTTCTACTCTCATCCCTGGGCTCCAACATTGCCAGTTGCTGCTCAGAAGTGTCTTTGTCATGGGTACTCCCTCCTGCCCAGCCAGGTTACAGCACGCCAGCTGTTTCCGGGCAGTGTCAACGTCACTTTTCCTCCAATACGTTGTCCTGTCGTGTTGCGGTCGGGTTAGCCGACTCTATGGTGCCTGCAGTTTAGGTGCTTCCTATGTGGGCTGCGGGATATGGAAATAAAGGCTGTTTCCGTAGTGCCAATAGGACAAGCACCCCCTGTAGGACTGTGGGATTCGGTAGCTGCGGCCGGCTCGCGGCCTTACAACTTTTTTTTTTCATGGGTACCTTCTGCTACCCATCCAGGTTCCAGTACCGTCAGCTGGTTATTATTATTATATTATTATTATTATATTATTATAGAGCCATTTAATCCATGGCACTTTACATGTGAGGTGGGGTATACATAATAAATACAAGTACAGTAATCTTAGACAATACAAGTTATGACTGGTACAGTAGGAGAGAGTACCCTGCCCGTGAGGGCTCACAATCTACAAGGGATGGGTGAGGATACAGTAGGCGAGGGTAGAGCTGGTCATGCAGCGGTTTGGTGGATCTGTGGTTACTGCAGGTTGTAGGCTTGTCGGAAGAGGTAGGTCTTTAGGTTCTTTTTGAAGGTTTCCATGGTAGGCGAGAGTCTGATATGTTGTGGTAGAAAGTTCCAGAGTAGGGGGGATGCGCGGGAGAAATCTTGTATGCGATTGTGGTAGGAGGAGATAAGAGGGGAGTAGAGAAGGAGATCTTGTGAGGATCGGAGGGTGCGTGCAGGTAGGTACCGGGAGACGAGGTCACAGATGTATGGAGGACACAGGTTGTGGATGGCTTTGTATGTCATGATTAGGGTTTTGAACTGGAGTCTTTGTGTAATGGGGAGCCAGTGCAGGGATTGACAGAGGGGAGAGGCCGGGGAATAGCGGGGGGACAGGTGGATTAGTCAGGCAGAAGAGTTTAGAATAGATTGGAGGAGTGCAAGAGTGTTACAGGGGAGGCCACAGAGCAGGAGGTTGCAGTAGTCGAGGCGGGAGATGATGAGGGCATGGACTAGGGTGAGATATTTTTGATTTGAAGTCGGCAGGAGGTGGAGAGGGCTTGGATATGTGGTTTAAAAGAGAGATCAGTGTCAAGGATAACCCCGAGGCAGCGAGCTTGTGGGACTGGAGAGAGTGGGCAGTTGTTTACATTAATTGATAGGTCCATTGGAGGGGTTGTGTGAGATGGGGAAAGATGATGAATTCTGTTTTGTCCATATTAAGCTTTAGGAATCTAGCGGAGAAAAAGGATGAAATAGCGGACAGACATTGAGGGATTCTGTTTAGTAGGGAGGTGATATCTTGTCCAGAGATGTAGATCTGTGTGTCATGAGCATAGAGGTGATATTCAAAGCCGTGAGATTCTATGAGCTGTCCGAGGCCGAAGTTGTAGATGGAGAAGAGCAGGGGCCCTAGGACTGAACCTTGCGGGACTCCCACAGATAGAGGGTGCGGTGAGGAGGTGGTGTGTGAGTGGGAGACGCTGAATGTCCGGTCTGTTAGGTATGATGCGATCCAAGATAGGGCCAAGCCTGTGATACCAAGAGATGAGAGGGTCTGTAGTAATAGGAAATGGTCCACTGCGTCAAAGGCAGAGGACAGGTCCAGGAGGAGGAGGACAGAGTAGTGTCGCTTGGCCTTGGCAAATAGTAGGTCATTGGTGACCTTAGTTAGGGCAGGTTTCAGTGGAGTGGTGTGGCCGGAAGCCAGATTGTAGGTGGTCGAGGAGGGAGCAAGATGAGAGGTGGGAGGACAGTTCAAGATGGACGTGTTGTTCCAGTAGTTTTGAGGCATAGGGGAGAAGTGATATAGGGCGATAGCTAGATACAGAGGATGAGTCAAGAGAGGGCTTTTTGAGGATAGGTGTGATTGAGGCATGTTTAAAGCTTGAGGGGAAAACACCAGTTGTTAGTGATAGGTGAAGAGATGGGTTAGGGTTGGGATGAACACTGTGGTGAGGTTTGGGATGAAGCGGGATGGGATTGGGTCAAGTGCACAGGTAGTGAGATGTGATCTTGAGAGTAGGGTGGAGAGTCGATCTTCTGTAATGGTGGAGAAGTTGGTTTTGGAGGAGGAGGGCAGGGCAGTTAGGAGGAAGGGTTCTGGGGGTTGTTGACCAAAACTGTGTCTGATGTTATCAATCTTCTCCTTGAAAAATGAGGCAAAGTCTTCGGCTGAGATGAGGGGGAGGGAGGAGGTGCTGGTTCTCGGCAGTGCCTTTGGCACGGGTACTCCCTCCTGCCCAGCCAGGTTAAAGCACGCCAGCTGTTTCCGGGCAGTGTTAACGTCACTTTGCCTCCAATACGTTGTCCTGTCGTGTTGCGGTTGGGTTAGCCAACTCTGTGGTGCCTGCAGATTAGGTGCTTCCAATGTGGGCTGCGGGATATGGAAATAAAGGCTGTTTCCGTAGTGCCAATAGGACAAGCACCCCCTGTAGGACTGTGGGATTCGGTAACTGCGGCCGGCTCGCGGCCTTGCAACTTTATTTTTCATGGGTACCTTCTGCTACCCATCCGGGTTCCAGTACCGTCAGCTGGTTCTCGGCAGTGTCTTTGGCATGGGTACTCCCTCCTGCCCAGCCAGGTTAAAGCACGCCAGCTGTTTCCGGGCAGTGTTAACGTCACTTTGCCTCAAATACGTTGTCCTGTCGTGTTGCAGTCGGGTTAGCCGACTCTATGGTGCCTGCAGTTTAGGTGATTCCTATGTGGGCTGCGGGATATGGAAATAAAGGCTGTTTCCGTAGTGCCAATAGGACAAGCACCCCCTGTAGGACTGTGGGATTCGGTAATTGCGGCTGGCTCGCGGCCTTGCAACTTTATTTTTCATGGGTACCTTCTGCTACCCATCCGGGTTCCAGTAACGTCAGCTGGTTCTCGGCCGTGCCTTTGGCCTAGGTGCCTCCATCTCGGTATCCAAGTTCCAGCAACGTCTGCTGGTCCTTGGTAGTGCTTTCTAGCACAGGTACCTCCTGCTTAGTAACCGTGTCCCAGTACCGTCAGCTTGTCCTCGGTTGTGCCATTGGCTCTGTTCCTTCTGCTGCCCCTCCGGGTTCCAGCACAGTCAGCTGGTCCTCGTTACTTCCATTGGCTCTTGTACCTTCTGCTACCCATCCGGGTTCCAGTACCGTCAGCTGGTTCTCGGCAGTGCATTTGGCCTAGGTGCCTCCATCTCGGTATCTGAGTTCCAGCAACGTCTGCTGGTCCTTGGTAGTGCTTTCTAGCACAGGTACCTCCTGCTTAGTAACCGTGTCCCAGTACCGTCAGCTGGTCCTCGGTAGTGCCATTGGTTCTTGTTCCTTCTACTACCCGTCCGGGTTCCAGGACAGTCAGCTGGTTCTCGGCAGTTACTCAGCCTTCTTGTACCTTCAGCTACATTTCCAAGTTGAAGATTTTTTAAATGGTTTTTGGTAATCACTCTGGATCTACCTGACGACGACCCTGAAGACAACGACCCTGAAGACCACCCCGAAGAAGACGATGACCCCAAGGACGACGACCATGAAGACGACGAGCCTGAACACCACCCCATGGAATAACAAAAAGATTACCCAGAAGAAGATGACCAAGAGGACAAAGAACATGAAGACAACCAACAAGATGCAGAACAAGAGATCGAAGACCAAGAAGCAGAAGAACAAAAAGCAGAAGAACAAAAAGCAGAAGAACATTAAGCATAACACAAAAAATCAGAGCAAAAGATATGCACTAAATTATAAGCAGAAGAAGACTAAGCAGTGTATGGGGGTGAGTCCGTTCCTCCTCGTGGTGCCCCTGGAAAATGCCTGCTGCTGCAGGCCAAACGGAACGCGGACAAATACTGTTGTAAATCTTTTGTGACAGCAAGAGCGGAAGGTGTAATCTTCAAACTTTTAGAGATAACAACTACAGGAATGCCTGTCACAAATAAGAATATGATGAAGAAGATGAACAGGAAGAAGATAAAGAACTAGAATATGAAGAAGAATAATAGTTGAAGAAGAATATGAAGAATGTAAAAAAAAAGAATAAGAGGAAGAAGGTGAAGAAGAAGAAGATAAATAAGGTGAAGAAGAAGTTGATGAAAAAGATGCTGCTGCTGAGGATCATGAAGGAGAAAGTGTGGGAGAAGTAAAAAAGAAGGTGAAGAGCATGGAAGTAGTGAAACATACATATGTGCCAAAATAGAAAAAAGGTTAACAACATAGTCAATTTCTTTGTAACTCCAAACGTCTTAAAAAAAAAATTATTCCTGCTATTCCATTTGATTGGGCTAAACCTCTATGCCTTTAATGTCTCCTCCACCTCCCCCAATACATTCTACATTACTCTTAGTTGTTTTCCTTCATGTACAATTAACCTACAAGGAAAGAAAGGGTTTATTTTAATTCCGATATTTATGTCCCATTGACTTGCATTGGTTTCCGGTATCGGAATCGGCGATATCCGATACTTTTTGAGTATCGGTCCGATCCAATCCTATCCGATATTTCCCAATATCGGAAAGTATCGCTCAACACTAATCATTACGTTATAGTGACCAGTATGTTGAAATGACCAGTACGTTATGCCAAGCTCATGCTTCTGGAGACACACCACCCATAAATTATTGAGGCTCTCATCACTACAGAAATGTCAAACATGTGGACTCTAAATGTGGATTAGGCACACAGGGGTAGGGATTTGGATTTGGGAGCGCAGAAATTGCTAAATTTTGAGGGGTGTGAAGACTATTTTTAGCATGCCAGATAGAACATACTGATAACTATATTTTGACTTTTTAATTTGAGTGTTTCTGTCTGGTTGGTCAAGAAAACAGACTTTTGCTTGTATAAGCCTGTAATATTGACTTGTAAGTTGGCATTTAATGTAACATATTGTGCTTGTTCTGCCCATTTATGAGCAGCAAGATACGTATTCATAGTGTAATACCAGTTACAACCCATAGGGGTCATTAGTTACCCATTTATCCTGTTTCTGTATGCATTAGTATTTCTCCTTTAAGAAGTAGTGTGTTCTGATTAGAAATGCCCCCTTAGATCCCCGAGGAGAAGATCTGCAGACATATTTTCCTGGGCTTTCTGAAGTTATGAAGTGTGTGATTCTGGCTCTCTCTTCCCTACAATCACTCCTGTCCAGCGAACCCTGGTGACAGTTACTGTATAATGCAGTTGTGTTTGTGTTAGAATCTGTATATGTAGCCACCTGTAGTCATAATGCTCTTTGCACTGCATACAGATAGATGCATTTCTGTATAGAGTAGAACAGTGCTGGCAGCATGAACTTTGCCCTAGATAGCTATGATAACTGCATTTCTGTATTATGCTGTTACTGTGCAGTTTCTATAATGACTCAGTTACTGATGTTAATTTCACCCTGTATCATGCTGTTGTTTCTGTGACATACCAGTACTGATACGCTGTTTATTCTTTGCAGTTTTTACCGTTATCATTCACATAGATCAAGTTCACATTATCACCTCAATAAATATAGACTTAAGAATCCATACAGTCTGTTTACTGGGGGAAGTGGATGAGGGTTCATCTGTATGCTGAAATCCACACAGCATCATACATGGAGGAAGGCAGAATAGTACTTTTATACTTGATGACTAGTGATGTTTACTGATATGCTAATTATACAACCTGGGCGCCTGGCTACACCCTGTGTCTCCACATTATGGTGGCAGCGGTGGGATACTAATCAGCCCGGTGAAACCAGGGGAGCTGCATGGGATGGGTGTTCTCACACACCATCCAGTGCTCCACAACCAAGGAGGTATACAGAAAGAAGCAGCAGATTATTGATGAGGCATGAACAACAGGTTACGGATGTAACTGTAATTGGTTGGGTGGTGGAACAACTGTGCAAATGGCCAAAGAAGACCTGGAGGGGCATGACTAGGAACCTCACCCAATCTGACCATGGACACACAGCAGCTAACGACACCGCAGTTCATGGAGAGACAACGGAGGTGATCCAGGTGCTACTCCAAGACTGACCTTGGGCAGATGGCGGCTGACCCCTAGGAGCGGATAGCTGGAATGGCCCAGGGGAATGTCCAACAGATGCATGCAGGTAGAGAAGATGACAGGAACTGCAGATGCAGACAGGACAGTCTGATGGAGAGATGAGCACTGGCGGGTGCAGCAGGAGGAGGTGGTTTAAATAGTAAGAGACCTCCAGCTATTGGCTGGTGACACTTTAGAGGAATGCACTCGGCCCCATTAAGAAAGAGGAACTGTACGCGTGCGCACTCTAAGCACAATGCCTGGAGACCTGCTAGGAGTGTGTGCACTCCAGGCAGCAGCAGACCCGAAAGGAGCAAGATGTGAGCCTTGGCGGTGAGTACCCTGATGTCTCTGTAGGGAGAGAGGGACTGCAGGCAGAGATGTGGGCACTACAGTTGCCACTATATCCAACCCCACCAACTCGAAGGTTTTTTTTAAGCAGACAAAGAAGTGGAATAGTAACACTGATGTTAGTGTCATCAGCGCTGACCATGCTAGTGGAAAAATTAAAGCAACTCACTAATTTGTGTTGAAGTGGTTTTCTGACGAGCGACTCGTGCAGGCATGCTGCAGCTGAAACTCCACTATTGCCTGCTACTGCTCACACAGTCTCTCTCTAGTAGCCGGACCAATCTTTGCAGGTGGAAGCAGGGGGTGTGGCTAAGCGTTCACAGCCATAGCACGTGTCGAAATGGGCAGATTCAGCGGGAACAGACAGCGCGCAGCAGTGGGAAGTAAGTGCTCCGGCTCTCGAGCGTCAGTACAGCACAGGCCCGTGCTCGGGCATCCCTGCCGCCGCTGACAGAGATTGTGAGGGGAAGTGGGCAGTGTGCCCGCTGGTCACCATGAAGCGAGGTGCCAAATGCTCCGGGCTAGTGAGGACTGCGTGCGTGCTGCCAGAAAGAGACCGGGTGCAGGACTGCCATCTGCGCCCCAATTCCCCAGTGTATATCTGCTGGGCCACGTTGGGCTCTGACAGCGCAGTGGCCCACACTCTTCCGGCCACTTGAGTATATGGACTAGGGGCTCAGCGAAAGTACCGGAGACGAACCGCAGCCGCCAGAAGATGGATCATCGTTACCTTCAGGTAACAAGCGCCACGCCAGCAGATGTTGGCGCTATCACCTGCTTTGTGGCTATCACTTCTAGAGAAACGACTGACAGGATAAGTTGACCCAACAAGAACTGTTAATACCTTTTCTACTGTTCTTCAACACTGCACACTGTTCACATTTTGAACTGCTTATTCCCCTGTTAAATGTTTACCTCACTGCGTGGAGTATCCCAGTGTTAATTAAATCTTTTAACCCTTGCTCTGTTTTCTGTCCATCACTGCATCCCGCAACCTGCTCACACATACATCATACATGAGTGGTTGTATTCATTGCTGTAGGAAGCTGTCTTACCTGAACACCTTGGGCTTCATATCTTTCCACATATATACACTATTTTGTGTTGAAGTGGTGTTCTGACAAGCGACTCGTGCAGGCGTGCTGCAGCTGAAACTCCACTATTGCCTGCTACTGCTCACACAGTCTCTCTAGTATAAGGAAGGTGGAGTTTCACCTTGTTGGTACTTCACATATGAGGCAGGAGTCAGAAGTGATGGTGAGCCGCCCGCCAGGGCTGTGGGGTACTCAGACTGGAGCCCGTTGAATTCTATGGGGGATGTCACAGTGGCCACGGCTCGGTCCGTGGCCCTGGGTGCTCACCCTGAAAAAGGGGGATATTTACAGGGGATAATGTCAGTGGATTGTGACGCCACCTGTGGTGTCTGGTGAGGATCACCAGCGCTGCAGCAGTTCACGGAGGCCGGTGTTGTGGCAGCTTAGGTGGTATCGCTCCCCACAGGTGGAGCGGGCCTTCAGGGCAGCGTAAATGTAGGGATGCAGGACAGATGGAACCCAGCCGGGTAAGAACAAGAATGGGAGAACACACAAGTCACTTCTGTACCTTTACTGAAGTTTGTGCAGGAACATCCCAGAGCACAGTAGGGTGAATAGTGCACGTCCGGATTCTTTCCAGTGAGCAGGTGAAGGCCTCCTGTTTCTTGCCTCTCTGTAGTAAGTTTCTGACCTGCCTGTAGCTAGGCCTAACTTTGTCTCTGTCCTGCACCGGCTGACTTTGTGGTAGGGCCTTCTCCTGGAGTACACACTCCCTGCTTGTAGGGTCTCCGTGTCCCCTGGCTCTGTTACGTATCAGCTCTTGGGTGCTCCTGGGACCTGTAGTCCTCCAGGAATTCCGGTTGTCTCCTACGGGTCGTAGAGATCCCTGTAAGCTCGGACCCGGTGTCCGGTATGTGCTTTCTGGGGTGATCTGGTAAGGCTCCTCTGCCCCCTTGCTACTCTCTCCTCTAGCCTTCGGCCTACTCGGGCCCTCACTAGGCTATACACACTGGCAAATAGCTGGCTGCCTCTTCTGCCGCTCTCCAGAGCGTCGGCACGCTCCTAGCTCACTGACGTGAGCTGAGTGAGTCTCACACTGCAGACGGACCTGTTTCTGTGTCTCAGAGTGTTCTCTGCTTGAGCAAACTGCACTGTTCCTAGAGTGTCCTCTCTAGAGTGTGCCGTCTTCCTGCCTTCTCCCTCCTTTTTATCTACCTATACAGGCTCCCTCTGGTGGTCTGAGGAAGGGTGAAGGTGTGTGTATGCTCTGAGGGCCTCTTGTGGATGAATTCTTTAGTGCACCCTTCTAGGATTTGTGGCACCAAGCGCAGCTGGGCTCCACATTCCCCCCTAGGAAAGCTCAGCACTCCCGGGCTGAAGTACATTTTTCAAAACATATCAATAAACAATAAACAATCTTCCCTTTATGGGAGGTAAGGACACTTGAACGTTGCATAAAAGGTAAATAACTATATACAGTACAGACCAAAAGTTTGGACACACCTTCTCATTCAACGATTTTTCTGTATTTTCATGACTGAAAATTGTAGAATCACGCTGAAGGCATCAAAACTATGAATTAACACATTGTAAGGTTTCCAACTCACTCAGCTGTGACAGAGGTAATCAGGACGCACTTTTATATCAAAAGTTCATGGTTTATTGCTTCATAAACCTCAAAGCACATATAGTACAAGTCTTCAGTGCTTCAGCTCCTGCCTGGAGCCCCACTCCTCATAGACACAGAGTCCTCTCTGTAATGTCCCGCCAGGACACATACATGGAAGTCTGTCCACACTGGCAGACTCCCACACACTCCCTCCACAGGTGCCAAGCACACTTGTTACATAGGTGTAACTCCACCCCCAGGTGAGGTCAGTATCACATGATTATGACCTCACCATAGGTCCTTTTGATACACAAACATACTGGCTTTATCATGGGGTTTCAGACACATACCCTTGGGTGGGTTTGTAGGTGACTGGACCCGCCCAGCTCTCCTAGTCACCTGGAAGCCTCCCAATATACAGCAAAGCTCTCAACAGTAGATCTGCTGAACAAAACATGCTCAGGCTTCCATCACAGGGCCACCCCACCTCTGTGATACATAACGTCCATCCATCACATGCCTCCATGCATATCCCGAGGGCCATACACAGTGCCCCCTAGCTGCATCAGGGGTCATTACACCACAACATGTAGAATTATACATTACACTTTCCAAAAAAGTGTGAAACAACTGAAAATATGTCTTATGTCTTGTGAGTATCGGTGGGAAAAGACCCATATCAGGCGAAATGCAGGATCAAATCTGAAGGTTCCATCAATGAGGTTCAACCTGAGGGGAAGAAGGCGCTCCCACTCGTGTAGTTCATCGGAACATGTTACGTCCTTGCTTGTCACGAGACCCCGATCAAACAGAGGGAACACAAGCTGTTCCCGAAATGCTCCCCTGCAGAGCTTTCGACTATGATGAAAAATAATTCTCTGACCCGCTGCCCATCGACCAAGCGGAGGAACAGCAACTTGAAGCTCCCAAACCGGCTGCTCCATTGAAGCTGGGCGTGTCCCCATCCTCACCCGCGCAACCTGACGCTATAACTCAACCTGTTTCGACTACTCCACCTAACTTTAGCAGCACAGAACGGACAAAAGCAGGAATACCACCCAACCGATATGATCAAGACCAATTTATTTAGCAGAGAATCCTTCAGGAGATGGGAATGTCAATGTATACTGCATGATACAGTAAAGATGTATATCTTCGTACCGTGTTAGCCAGTAGATAGAAAAATATTTAGAGTTGAGAGTCCTCAGTGGTTGATACCTTTTAATGGCTAACTGAAAAGATGGTAACAAATTGCAAGCTTTCGAGACTACTCAGGTCTCTTCATCAGGCTGAACTAATACAAAATCTGAAGAATCACATATTTATACACAAAAACACAGAAAAAATGCAATAGGTAAGACAAGTGACGTGAAGCAGAATAGTCATTATGGCAGAGGAATGAGCATAAATATTGGAACAATTCATAGATAAGGAGAGAAAGTTTTATTACCCTCTGATTGGGGTCTGGTAATGTTTTGTGATGTTTTCACAGGGTATTTGGAGTAAATTCCTTAATTGATGTAATAGGCCATAAAACCATGTGACAGGTTCATTCCAGCATTAAGAGTGTCAAAGGTCACCATCAATTTGTATTCGCAAATTCTTCTCTGCCTTTGAGATGTGAATCTGCTTCTTAGTACCAGTATTTTCATATCTGACATGCTATGATCAGGGGAGCAAAAATGTTTTGCCACAGGTAGATCCATTCTTTTTTCTCTTATTGCATGGCGATGAGAATTCATCCTTGTTCTCAGTTTTTGCCCGGTCTCCCCCACATACAGACCCCCAGTTGGACATTTAGTACATATAATTAGGTACACAACATTAGATGTGATGCAGCTGAAAGTACCTGGTATCTTGTAGTCCTGATGTGAGTTGGGGATCTTTATCTTGTCTGTCGTCATTATAAATGGACAGGTTTTGCATTTCTTCTGATTGCAAGGCAAGGTTCCTGCAGCTGTTGGGGAGGACAGGGAACTTCTGACAATGATGCTTCTTAGATTTGGGGGCTGCCTAAAACACAGTAGTGGGGGGTCTGGAAATATGGATTGTAACCGGGCATCTTTTTGTAGTAAAGGTTGTAGCTGCACGGAAACTACAACCTTTACTACAAAAAGATGCCCGGTTACAATCCATATTTCCAGACCCCCCACTACTGTGTTTTAGGCAGCCCCCAAATCTAAGAAGCATCATTGTCAGAAGTTCCCTGTCCTCCCCAACAGCTGCAGGAACCTTGCCTTGCAATCAGAAGAAATGCAAAACCTGTCCATTTATAATGACGACGGACAAGATAAAGATCCCCAACTCACATCAGGACTACAAGATACCAGGTACTTTCAGCTGCATCACATCTAATGTTGTGTACCTAATTATATGTACTAAATGTCCAACTGGGGGTCTGTATGTGGGGGAGACCGGGCAAAAACTGAGAACAAGGATGAATTCTCATCGCCACGCAATAAGAGAAAAAAGAATGGATCTACCTGTGGCAAAACATTTTTGCTCCCCTGATCATAGCATGTCAGATATGAAAATACTGGTACTAAGAAGCAGATTCACATCTCAAAGGCAGAGAAGAATTTGCGAATACAAATTGATGGTGACCTTTGACACTCTTAATGCTGGAATGAACCTGTCACATGGTTTTATGGCCTATTACATCAATTAAGGAATTTACTCCAAATACCCTGTGAAAACATCACAAAACATTACCAGACCCCAATCAGAGGGTAATAAAACTTTCTCTCCTTATCTATGAATTGTTCCAATATTTATGCTCATTCCTCTGCCATAATGACTATTCTGCTTCACGTCACTTGTCTTACCTATTGCATTTTTTCTGTGTTTTTGTGTATAAATATGTGATTCTTCAGATTTTGTATTAGTTCAGCCTGATGAAGAGACCTGAGTAGTCTCGAAAGCTTGCAATTTGTTACCATCTTTTCAGTTAGCCATTAAAAGGTATCAACCACTGAGGACTCTCAACTCTAAATAATGTATACTGCAAGAACTCTCGAGAGGGAAGTGTAAGAAGAAGGACTGTGCCGTGGGTACCTGTTTTGTGCCGGGTCCGGAACTGTCAGGGCTGTCTCCTCTGTCGTCCGGGGGAAAGCTTATGAGACCGGACCAGTCTCTCTCTAGTAGCCGGACCAATCTTTGCAGGTGGAAGCAGGGGGTGTGGCTAAGCGTTCACAGCCATAGCACGCGTGGAAACGGGCAGATTCAGCAGGAACAGACAGCGCGCAGCAGTGGGAAGTAAGTGCTTCGGCTCTCGTGCGTCAGTACAGCACAGGCCCATGCTCGGGCATCCCTGCCGCCGCTGACAGAGATTGTGAGGGGAAGTGGGCAGTGTGCCCGCTGGTCACCATGAAGCGAGGTGCCAAATGCTCCGGGCTAGTGAGGACTGCGTGCGTGCTGCCAGAAAGAGACCGGGTGCAGGACTGCCATCTGCGCCTCAATTCCCCAGTGTATATCTGCTGGGCCCCGTTGGGCTCTGTGATGATATTGCAAGCTTCATGTCTTGTGCTGTTGCTAGAACTACAACCCCCACTGTTTGCAAGCACAGGGCAAAGTACCCCTCCCTCCTTCTCTCTGCAGCTCACCCGATCTCTCATCCCTCCCACCTCAGGAATTTTCCTTTGTCTTCGCAAACCCTGCAAAAGTCCTATAGCAGCCATTTTGGAGAATTCATTCTTTTTTGGAATAACACGGTGGAGCATTCGCTAGAAACACGAAAGTTACTGTGTTGAACCATGCGCCGACGGGCATCGTTCCCGTGGTACTGGTAAACCCGTAACTCCAACAGAACCCGAGAAATGGAATTCTCGGGTGCCCCATGAACTAGCACACCCAAGTGTGGGCTCATTGGAACCGTCATTTTAGAGTAAGATCATTGATAGGTCTGCCGTTATTCTGCTAGGTTCACAGGACGAGTTATGGACCTTATGATATTGCAGAGCTCAAACCATAGCTTGCAGCCAGGGGAGGTGGCCAGAAAACCAGCCCCTTTTGTGAGGTCAGAAGCTGACATGCATAAGTCTTGCAGTGAAGTTCCTTAGGCACTTTCTGCTGGGATGTCCTGAGTAAGAGATCTGCCAATGAATTATGACGTGTGGCTCCTTCCCCCAGCCTGGCTTGTCTTGCCTGTAACTATCATGTGAGTTATCTTTCATTCTTAATCCCATTTTATTTCATAACTGCATCTGTACATAACGATATTGTCTCAGTTTGTTACATCTTTTATATTATATAAGCACTGCCTGGTTTTTAAGGAATAAACCTATAAATTTATTAGTTTGTTTCTCCTGCTCTATAAACGAATTTGCACGTGCCTGAAGCACTACGCTACTGTTTTGGGGTTGCTACGGACCCCCTTGATAAATTGTTCATCAAAAGCCGTAGCTGGTGGCAGCTAAAAGAAAGGGGTGTAAAGTGTTAATCTATTGGGTGACGCTGGCAGTGACGGAGCGGGGTTTATAAGGGTACTGCCTGGCTGCAGCCAGGAGTAATTATAATTCCCTCACTGCAGCGTGCCCAATAGCCAGCACACATCCAAGTGACCCGTCTGGCGACTAATTATCCTAGGTGCAGTTCCCTGACTGACCTGAGGGTAAGGGGGCGCCAGAGAGCTGCAAGTTCCTAAGTGGAAGTGGGATAGTTATAAATCCCTGCAGTTTACTGGGTCGGACGGCAGCAGCCGTCGTGTGTGTGCACGTTCCATCACATGTGGTGGCAGCGGTGGGATCACAAGCCGTGACCCCCGGGCTACCGTGTGGCAGACCGTGTGCCCGTTCATCACAGGCTCTGACAGTGCAGTGGCCCACACTCTTCCGGCCACTTGAGTATATGGACTAGGGGCTCAGCGAAAGTACCGGAGACGAACCGCAGCCGCCAGAAGATGGATCATCGTTACCTTCAGGTAACAAGCGCCACGCCAGCAGTTGTTGGCGCTATCACCTGCTTTGTGGCTATCACTTCTAGAGAAACGACTGACAGGATAAGTTGACTGCGTGGAGTATCCCAGTGTTAATTAAATCTTTTAACCCTTGCTTTGTTTCCTGTCCATCACTGCATCCCGCAACCTGCTCACACATACTGTACTTAGCCTATTAGCTCATTAGTGGTGCACCCCTATCTATATGATTATTCAGTTTGAGATGAGCGAACTTGTTCTGAAAACTCAGCAAGAACATGGCACTCTCAAATTCGTGTTCGGGTTCCCGAGCTTTCTCGCAAAAAATCGGCAATAGTCGGCTAAAGTTCATTAAATGACCAAGCTCACTAAGGGCTCTTCAGATGTGTTTCCAGTAGCAGCAAGGACTGGAAAATGTCCCGCACACATGCACACTGATGAAACACGGATGATAATCCTGCACCAAGTGCTGAAGTGAAGACTGCTCACGACTGTCCCCTCCTTGAAAGATCAGCAGGAGACAATGTTGAGCGCTGTATTCAACTGATAACAGAGAGAGCAGGCAGCGGCTGATGGGAGTATTCATCAGCCGCCGCTTGGGCTATAAATAAATATTAAATTAAAAATTATGTGGGTTCCCATGCATTTTTGATAAACAGAAAGGCAAAACTGATGGCTGGGGGCTGCAACCCCTAGCTGTCAGCTTCAGCAAGGCTGGTTATCAAGAATAGAGGGGTCCACACAGCTTTTTTAATTATTTAAATAATTAAATAAAATGGCATGAGGTCCACCCATATTTGACAACCAACCAAGGTAAAGCAGACAGCTGGCAGCTCATATTCTCAGGCTGGTAAGGGGCCATGGATATTGTTCCCCGCAGACTAAAAATAGCAGCACATAGCCGCCCAGAAAAGGCACATCTATTAGATGTGCCAAATCTGGCGCTTTGCCCAGCTCTTCCCACTTGCCCTTTTTTCAGTCTTTATGAATGTAGTGTGTGGCCCAGCTTCGCAAGGCACACCTGTCTCCTGGAAAATGCACAGGAAGGTAACTGTAAAGCTTGATATTCATTCACGCACACTTCTCAGCATTGCCACTAGAGGCATATCAGACTATTTAGTAGTGTGACATAGCAATAGTGATTCATTCAAGTTCCTGTCTTTGGACAGAGAAGATCAGATTAGTCTTGGAGGGAGAGGAGAGAAGACTGAACCCACACAGAGCTTGTGTAGCTCATCTGATAAGAAAGTGGAGGCTAGTACGGGTGAAGAGAATCATCTTAGCCTAGTCAGAGCTACCCCTTAACCTGCTACTCAGAACAAGCTGTCTGTGTTCTTAAGAAAGTGGAAGGTGACTCTCAGAGCTACAGCGTAAATACAGTCTGACGAAGCGTCCTGTGAGCTGCTCTGGACAGAGTTCTGTGAAGGAAAGGAAGTACAGCAGTTATACCAACGAGTCAACTGAGAACAGGTCAGTGAGCACTGAAGGAAAGCTGACCTTTATACCATTGCTACACGTGCTTATGTTAAGGGCGAGAGCAGGGCGAAGGGCGAGTGGAGAAGCAAGAGTGACTAAAGGGACAAATCACCCTCACTCAGTTAACCGGACACCGGGTCCGAAGCGTTGCTAGTGCTTCACGCCTAGTAATAAGAAAACCGAGGCCTTGCTGGACTTCAAGTCACAGAAGGTAGCCCTAAGTGCCGATACGTAACCGGGGTCAGGAAGAACAACAGTCTAGCAGGGCCCTGCACCAAAGACTAGTTCTATTCAACAGAAGACTCCCACCACAATGTTGGCCGGGCGTAGTTGCTATTAAAAGAGTTGCACTTGACTTTATGCAAGTTGTACTCACACACATTAAAAGGATAAAGGAGGCCTCTAACCTGCTCAACAGTTTCCTGAATGTGCATTCTCCAACCTAACCAGCTTCCCGGGACATACCTGCAACAACATCTACAAGTAAAGGTATGGAAAGAGATTGCATTGTGTGTGACTGAATTCTTATCTGCACCCTGCATCACCACCATAGACTTTGAGGGACCAGTCCCACCTGAGGGGACTTAACACCTAGCTGCCATAACATCCCCTCAGAGATCTACCCTGCAGCGCTGGTCAATCAGATCAGAAACCATAGGTGGCGTCACGAACTACTATAACTACAATCCCCTGTAAATATTCCCCCATTGCATGACCGCCAGGGCCACGGACCGAGCTCTGCTGCCAGTGACAACTCCCATAGACTTCCATGGGCTCGGTGCCGAGTACCCCATAGCCCTGGTACCACCAATGTGGTGCGCGTCATCTTCTGGCGTCACGAACAGGATACGAAGCTTGCAAATTGTGAGTCCTGTGTTGCCTATATTGACTGTTTTGTGCAGAAAAGACTGTTTGCTGTTTTGTCATTTTTGGCGCCATTTACCGCCATTTTGCCGCCATATTCGCGCCCTGAGGCGCTGGTGAAGAAGGTGGGCATGCATTTGTGGGCGTACCTGAAAAAGCGCGCTGTTTCCGGAACACGCCCCCAACGCTGACGCTGCGACAGGTCCTGTGAGAGCTGCAGTAAACGCTCTGACATCAGAGCGCCAGCGACTCAGGTCCCGTCTCCACCGCTGTGTCTGGAGAGCTGCAGCCTTTGGAGAAGGTAGGCTCAGATTAAAGAGGGGGGCGCAAACATGTCACAGCAGCCGGCAGACAGCGCGGCCCCGGCCGGTGGCCCCAATGACTTACCGCTTGGCGTTGTAGCGCAGGATGGAAATGTGGGTCCCTCACCTGGTCCTGTGGTCCCGCTCATACCGCTAACGCTCCCATACATGCCTGGAGCGAAGTGGCTCCCTCAGTACAGCGGCGAGCCAGACACCCTGTCAGTGTTCAAACGGAAAATATGCAGTATACTGGACATGTACTCAATGACAGAGAAGCAAAGAGCTGCAGTGGTAATAGGGCAGTTAGCTGGTGCTGCTGAGAGAGAAGTAGAGACTTGGACCACTGCAGACCAGAAGTCGGTGCCTGCGATTCTCTTAAAGCTACAGACTATCTTTGAGGACCGCACAGAAACAGATCTCCGGATGGCATTTTACCAATGCTCTCAGAGACCAGGTGACAGTATTAGGGACTACGCCTGCCGACTACAGGGGCCCTGCGAGCTCTCAAACAGGTTAACCCTATAAGTGCCATTGATGAAAGCAAAATGTTGAAGGAACAATTTGTACGGGGACTGAGGTCCCAAGCGGAAGGCAGGACTGTGAACTGGTGGTCCTTGGATCATCCTGATGCTACCTTTGATGCCCTAAAGGATATGGCTATAAAAGGACTGCGACCCCTGGAAAAGCCTGAGGTGGCAACTCAGTATCACCCGGGTGAAGCCACTCTAAAGCCGGCAGTATCCACCTTTTCCCCGCTTTGGGGGCAAAGCCAAAACGCGGGGGCGCCCCCTACTGATTTTGGGCTGCCCCCGCTTTAAAGTGCGCCAGCTGACTAAAAAAAACCCGGGAAATGTAAAGAGTGCCCGCAACTGCGGAAAAGGGGGAAGGAGGAAAAATCCTCTAGCCGACTGCCCCAAAAGGGGTCCCCCTTTGGGTGAACCG